>NKZH01002027.1:0-115218 GCA_002370695.1 Metschnikowia matae var. maris
TTCTGGTGGAGAGTTTTTTGGTCACACGTTTCTCTCAAAGGTATATAAGCCACTCCGATTCCTCTCTTGAGGAACCATCAACGAATATAAGAAGCTAGGCATAAGTATATTAAAAGAACATAACATTTTAATACTTAATAAACTTTAAATCACATAAACAGGTTATTTGAAATCTTTGATACTTAATTCTGGGTTCAAGTCGTAAGTACGTAACTTTTTTTTCTGTAATTATTGGTCTACGTAATTTTGTTAGTAGTCTTTTTTGAACCATATTATCGTACGGCTTTGAATAGTATTCAAAATGAGTGTAGTAGCCGTTCAGAATATACAGTTATTGTTAGGTCATCATTCCTGGAAAATCAGAACTTATGATCTCGTTAGAGGCTTATAATCAGTACAGATTTCATACTGTCGTATCCTTATACTGTCATATCGTCATACTGTCATACTGTCGTATCCTCATATTGTTAGAACCGTCATGGGTAGACTCGCTACCAATCGTTATTTTTAGATCCTACGAAAGTCGACTAGGCAGTTACTCTCCACCGAGACTGACTACTCGTTTCTTTGTTAGTCGTTTCTTTTGTTGCTCGTTTCTTTTGGCACCGAAAGACCGATTAGTCATCTCATGGCGCATTCTCATCACCCTTTTTGTTACTTAAATAGCTCAGGTTCCCTCTTCTGAGGAACCATCAACCAAAAAAATATTAAACAGAGTACCTGACTTAACCGGAATTTAACACATATCGTCATATCGTCATATCGTCATATCCTCATATCCTCATACTGTCATATAGTCATACTGTCATATAGTCATACTGTCATACTGTCATATCCTTATACTGTCAAATGGTTATATCCTTATGCTGTCATATGGTCATATATCAAATCGTCAACCGTCATACTGTCATACCGTGATTATTATGTAATAAAAAAGTGATACGAAACCGAAGTAAAACAATTGGCTTAATTCCAAAGAGTTCAAGACCAACTTCCAAAAGGGCTGATAGCTTATTTGCTGAACTCATTATGACTCTCGGTGTCTATTAGAAGAATTCTAACAAAGACCAAGTGCGGTTGAGCTGCTGTGATACTGTAGTGTAATACTGCTGTAGTGTAGTGTAATACTTCAGTGTAATACTTTAGTGTAATACTGTGGTAGTGTAGTGTAATACTGCTGTAGTGTAGTGTAATACTGTAGTATATATTGGTATTAGTCACATGGTATGTCCATTATGGCTCCGGCCTCATCGTCTTCATAGTACCAAGTGTCTCTAGTTCTACCATAAGTTGTCTCTAGTTCTACAATTCCTATTTGCAATTAATTATTATTAGCTATTTATCAATCGTCTCAAAGAGTCCGAGTGTTTATTTGTCTCAGGGTCCATATATGTTATATAATGAAGACTCCTGGATGCAAGAGGTATACTATTCGTATGTTCTATCTTGCCCTACTGATTGGTCTCTGTGTCCCAAAGTGTTGTCGTGGAGCCTGTGAATATCCATTAAATGTCTGGCCCCGTTTTGCTTTGGTCTGTTTATGAGTAGTAGTCAGTAAGAAATTGAGTTTTTGTCTTCTCTTCATTTTCTTCTTTTCCTTCTTGGAGTTGATTTTCTCCTTCTCTTTCTTTTTCTCTTTCTCTTTCTTTACCTCCACAATCTTTATATTCTCCTTCACTTGTTTAATGTGAGAGGAGTTTTTTGTGTTTAGGAAAGCTATGAGGAGTGAGATTAAGATTTCGACCCCAGTAAGTCCAGGAAGAAGGAGTAATAGGAAGATTAAAAAGGCGAGAAGCATTGTAATTTTTTTTTGTTTTTGATGTTTTGTATGTTTCTGTTTTTGTTGTTTCTGTTTTTGTTTTTTTGTTTTTGTTGTTTCTGTTTTTTGTGTGGAGAAAAGGTGGTAGGAAGAGGAAGAATTATGAGGGGGGGGATCTGGGTTTATATAGTTCGCGATTTGTTACAAAATGGCTGCGAAATCTGGTATGCTCACTTTTAGATATGCTCATTTTTAGATATGCTCACTTTAACATATGCTCACATTAAGGTATGCTCGCGCATTCACTCCTAGTACAGTATTTTTCAATATCATTCAAACCAGTTTCTTTCTTTCCAGATTTAAGATCTGAGAATACTGAATTCTGTTTTAGTTAGTGTTTGAAACGTTATGTCATTTGGTGGGAAAGACTCTGTGAAGGAGTAAGACCCTTTTTGAATTACTGGGTTGATTATTTTGACTAGTTCTGGTTCCAAACTTGTTGGTCCCCTAGTTTGAATAGTTTTGAAAAACACTGTACTATGATTTACTAGTATGATTTATTACTATTTAGTACTATGATTTATTACTATTTAGTACTATGATTTATTACTATTTAGTACTATGATTTAGTACTATGATTTATTATTATTGTCTATCACCTTCATTTACTACTGTTTTAGACCCATTCGATCTGTACTAATTAGTATCAGCAGATAGTGATCTGGAGATCTATTAGAAAAGGACTGAGATCAGAAGAACCATCAGAAATAACTGAGATCAGCAATTTGATCCCAAAGAAATGATCCCAAAATTAATCTGACTCCATTCAAGATTCTTCCAGTGCTTTGGCTAGGGCTTTTTCCTTTCTCTTTTATGGTAAAGTCCTTCATGCATTAAAGAATTCAATATTTTGATGATCTTAAGTCTGGACGATTGCGTCATATTAGGATTTACTATTTTTGTGAATGTTGTAACTGTTGTAGTACCAATCAAGGGTCAAACCGGGACGGAACATAAACTAGTTTTCTTTGTTTGGGGGGTTACTATGTATTGTACTACAGGCTATATACAGTTTTTTTCCAAACGATTCAAACCACACTAATGAATTAAACAAACCAATAATTCAAAAACATAATAGGGCAATCGTCCAGATTTACGATTTTTAGATTATTGAATTCTAATGAAAATATCGGTGACACATAACCCTATTTTGTTTAAAAATTTGTGCCATGGCGTACCAACTTTTTTGGCTTATTGGTTTGAATAGTTTTGAAATACACTTTAACCCTGTACACTGTGTGTCTTTCAAAATTATTCAAACCAGTGCGACAAAATGGTTTAAACTAGCACGACAAAACGTTACAAACCTCAAAAGCAAAATTAAACAAACAAATCCATAAAACCACAAACAGGGTTTATAGTTCATGTTCCGCTCCGGTTTGACCTTTTATTAGTACGACAACCTCCCAAATGTAGTACAATTTCCCAAATGTAGTACAATCTTCCAGATTTAAGGTTTCAAAATATTGAATTTTCATACATACATGTTGGTGCGACTCATTATATCATTTGGTTTGAAACATTTCTTCAAGCTAGTTTGAATAGTTTTGGAAAACATTGTATCTAAAAGTGAGCATGTTAAAGTGAGCATGTTAAAGTGAGCATGTTAAAGTGAGCATGTTAAAGTGAACATATCTAAAAGTGAGCATACCAGATTTCGCAGCCATTTTGTGACAAACCGCGAACTATATAAACCCAGATCCCCCCCACCTCATTTTTCTCCCATTCTTTACAACCACTTCTCCACAAAAAACAAACACCTAAAACAAAAAACACTATAAAAATAAGAAACAACAAAGATAAGAAAACAAAAAACAACAAAAACAACAAAAACAACAAAAACTCTTATAATGCATCTCCTTATTCTATTCCTCCTCTTACGGATTCTTCCAGGACTTACTGGGCTTGGAATCACAATCTCGCTTATCATAGCTTACCTAGACCCAGGAAACTGGACTCAAAAGAATAAAGTAGAGGATAACATGGAGAATGAAGGAAGAAAGAAGCAGAAAAAGAGAAGAACCAAGAAGCAGAAAGAACATTTCTTACTGACTACTCCGAAACAGACCAAAGGACAACGGGGACTAACATTTAAAGGATGTTTACAAGCTCCGCGACACTTTGGGTCTCAGAAAGTAGGAAAGGCAAGATAGATAATACCTATGGTGTAATCACTTGCATCCAGGAGTCTCATTATATGATTATATGAACCCTGAAGAAACAATAATAACACTCGGCCTCATAGAGACGATTGATAAATAGCTAATAAAATGAATTGCAAATAGTCATTGGTAGTTTCATTAGAAGAAGGGTACTGTTCATAGTATTATAACACCAGTAAACCCTATCAGTAACACCAATTTAACCCACAGTATTTACTACACTATAGTCACTATACTATACTATACTATACTATACTATACTACACTACACTACAAACTATACACTACACTACACTACAAACTATACACTACACTACACTACAAACTATACACTACACTACACTACAAACTATACACTACACTACAAACTATATACTATTCTATACTATACTATACAGTATTTTTCAAATTGATTCAAACCAGCCTCCAGATTTAAGAATTTAGAATATTGAATTGTAATGAAAGTTGATGGTTAAGTGTATTGGTTTGTTTAATTTTGCTGGTGTGGTTTGAATGATTTTGGAAAACACTATATACAATTAAGTACTATACAATTTCGTAGCATAGAATTTAGTAGTGTACACTTTAACGGTATAGAATTTAGGATAAAGAAATAGCAGAACATAGAGTATACAATGTAGTAGTATACAATTTAGTAGTATACATTTAGTAGTATACAATTAAGTAGTATACAATTAAGTAGTATACAATTTAGTAGTATACACTATACAGGGATACGTAAGTTGTGCTTTACTAGACCGAATTTCTAGCTCTGGGCCACTGCCTCTTCTTATACTCTTCTGGTCGTCAAAGTTCGCTACGGTCCCATTGTTCTGGTTCCACACAGCCCTGTTGTTCTTCAATAGTCTGCAGTTCCCATTCATCTCGGACACGTATGTGTCTCACTTCTCTGCATACAACCTATCCACGAAGTACCTTGTATCCGTACAGCCTAGGTACTCGTTGACACACTTAGTAGTATAAATTTTAGTATAGGATTTACAGTATACATTTAGTAGTATACAATTTCGTAGTAAACCATATTTAGTAGTATACAATTTAGTAGTATAGAATTCAGTAGTATACAATTTAGTAGTATACATTTAGTAGTATACATTTAGTAGTATACATTTAGTATAGAATTTAGTAGCCTACAACTTTGTAGTATACATTTTCGAGTACTATTCCGATTCTCATCATTTCTAGTATCATTCTTATCCTCATCAATTGTAGTCTACTTTCAATCACTTTACAATATATTACATAATTTCGTATATATTACACTATCAGTTGTGATGCAAGAGATGCGATGCAGTTATTAGGTTAATGAATGTTCAGTTAGCCTGATTCACTGTCGTCCAGAATCAGAGCACTGGCGGCCGGATGGTCCACAACCTGTTGCCACGAAGAGTCTTTGGTGCTTGCCGTTCTGGTGAAGTTGACTAGCTTTGCTGAGCTGTCCACGTGGCTTGCAAACCAAAGGTCAGAGTAGACCGATGTTCTAGATGGATCAATCTCAGACATTCGAGATTGCAAAACACCGTTGCTTCTTGGTGTCACGTCCGAATCTAGCAAGAATGAAGCCACGTCGGGAGATGCAAACTTGTAGCCTTCGGGCCTTGGTCCCCATTGTAGGATTTCACCATTGGTATAGCAGTATAAATTTAACAGTATACAATTAAGTAGTATACAATTAAGTAGTATACAATTAAGTAGTATACAATTAAGTACTATACAATTAAGTACTATACAATTAAGTAGTATAAATTTAGTAGCATAAAATTTAACAGTATATAAAGTATCAGAACAAAAGGATGGAACCAAAAAAATAAAAAAAAAAACCTGGTCATATCTTAAGGGAACTCATTCTGCGACGTTCACTAGTATCCATCTTAGTACATACCCATGTGGATGCATACATATTGATCCGGTCAATAGACTCATGGGCCCTTCTTATGGCTGCAGGCTTACATTTGAAGCCACATTTCTCAAATGTCTTAATGTACCATGGGTACTGTGCAGCCAGGCGGAGCATCACTCGGCCTCCAGATACTAGACATTCCCGCACAGCCATGATTTCCGTGGTAGCTTCTTCTGTTTTGGGATCAAACCAATCCATATGATCCATGATTATGGCAATGGTGATGGACTTTTTGCTGAGTCGGGCAAAAACATCGTTAAGGGTATCTGTATGGAGCCTGATATTGTCTATTGGGGCCCACTTTTCTGGTGAACTTTCTGGTGAACTTTCTGGTGAACTTTCTGGTGAACTTTCTGGCTTGCCAGAAAGGTCAGAAATGCTAGTTCCAAAATAGTCAGACCCATTTCCAGATCTAGCAAAATCAGATCCAGAAACTCCAGATCCAGCAAAATCAGTGCCAGAAACTCCAGTATTTTTTGACTTCAAAACTGACTTTTTACCTGAGGTCATACCTGAGGTCATACCTGGAGTCATACCTGAGGGCCTGGTCAAATTTAAATACCCCTTTTCAGTCAAATAATCAGGACAATTTTCCCGAGAATACTTCCCCTTCAATGTCAAATAATAAAAGTAATTGTCTGTGGAAATCAAGGACCTGCGTACAACCGGGTCGAGCGTATTGACCACATACTTAAGCACTGAATCACCAATCATTTCCGCTTGGTTTTGAGGAACTCCAAGAGCTTTCCAGAGGAAAATTGGGTTACCCACTAATAACGTGGCCACAAAAGGATTGAAAAGTGTGGGTCTAATTTTGGTTTCCCAAAGCTCCACTTGTTGTTGGAGTTCTCTGCAGGAACACAATTGGTCAATGACTGAACTAATACCAAAACAAGAGAAAACGGCTCGAGCTAACCGGAGGGCCCACCGAGTCAGTCCTGTATCATAGAGTCCTTTTTTGGAGAATGCCTGAGGACCTTTATCCATCCAATATTGGAATGCTTGTGCAGATAAATGGGGTGCTAGCTGCAGTACCAACAATTCCCTAAAGTTCGAGATTTTTCCTTCTCCAAACATTAACCAAATTTGATCACGTGATAAGCTTTTAAATGCTGCCAATTTAAGCTCTAAAAGATGGTTTTGACATGGATTAAGATCAACTGCATGAATTTTTCGAGGTGGATTAGGAAGTCCGGCATACAGTAACACATTATCTCCTGCCAGTGTTATAGCCAAAACAGTATCATCACTGGAAAATTTAAGAATATGATGATCTTCACGTGGATCCTCCCATGTAAATGCATAGATGTACTGGTTGGCAAACTGATGATATTTGGTATCTTCCTCATCATAATATACTCTCCATGGTTGAAGCTGATAATACAGTGAAGGAAAAGGTAATCTGCGACGGAAATTGGCCAAAGCAGCTTCATGACCTTTGCTTATAACTTCCAACAGATCATTTGAACCATTAAATCCATTTTGTTCCGAATTTTGTCCATAGTTACCATCAATAGAAGAACCACTTAAAATATGGGTGCCATATGCAGGACTCCCTCCAGTTATAGGGTACTCAATATTTTGAGTTTCTTCCGTTGGTGCAAGGTATGGAGATTCAGTAGCCAAACAATTAATCTTATGAAGAAGTGAGTGTGACTTATTTTTATCACATCCAATCCACACATAATAAGGAATCCGGCCCAAAGTATTATTATAAGCATTAAGAGACTTCAAAGTACCAAATCTGTACTCGAGATAGTTGCGTCGTGCCAGGTCCAAATATACTTTATCAGTTTCAAACCAAATTCTCCAGAAATTGCGTAAAAACCATGGCATATTTCTATTCCATAAACCTCCAAGAGTATTGGTTCTACCAATGTATGTTCCTGCAGATTGGATACCAAAGTCAACACATGCCACAATTCCAGTTTTTGGGTTCAAAAGGTTCTGTGAATGATCAACCACAGCATTAAAAGTTGGAATCATCGATAAAGAGTACGAAAACGTGATCAAATCAGCGTGTTCCTGCACAATGCTAAAGTCACTAGCATCTGTCTCTAAAATCTGAACTTTATGACCCCAGGATTTGGTTTCAAACCTTTTCCGAGCAACCTCACATAATGAATGAGAAAGATCCACTAAATAAATGGCGTGGAAATTTTCAGCAATAGGTAAAATCGAATCCATATACTCAATGTTCAGACCCGTACCTCCGCCGATATCTACCCATACCAACATTTCTGATTTCTGGGCTGCCCTAACATGAGAAATTGCAAGTTTCAAACACTCCATACGTCCTTTAAGTAATACAGATCTAGTTGAATCATAGATCAGAGCTTGGTTTTCATAAAACAGATCCAAGTGCAGTTGTTGGTTTGTGTGCAGGACAGAACCAACATAAAGTTTTTTCAAGATTGGTTTAAAGAAACATGCCCAAATAAATTGACAAATAGCCAGAAACCGAGCTTGTAATTTTGGGGAAGTCATTAAAATTGCAATTCCAAAGAGAATCACCCCGGAAATTAGAGTTCCGGGGGAATTCGGGTAGTTATATGCAGGTGCCGTTGAATTCAGCATTCCAAACAATATAAAAGTAAAACACTACCAACGACAAATAACAATCTTTATAAATTGACTTATGAGTATTATTGATAGGGAGTATTATTGAATGGGAGTATGTTATAAAATGGATCGTTTGATGTATTAGGGTAATCAAGGAATATATGGATTGATAGCAAAAAGGAATAGCGTGATAAGGAAAATGGTAGCGTGATCGAGATTTGGTGGTAGTCAATCGTAAGAGCTGGTGATAGAAAGGAAAGATAAAAGGGAAAGATAAAAGGGAAAGATAAAAGGAAAGGAGATGGAACCGGGAGACTTTTTATATAGCCGAGAACAATTGGGTGCAAAATCCAAATGATATCCTGCACACACATGCAAACGTGTGCGGCCACATGGTCCCCATGATAAATTAGTCATTCTCCAGTGTCCCCAAACAGACCTCCCGAGCCTTGCCTGTCTCCCCCTCCACACCATGCTTTCACAAAATTTTGGTATACTTTGAAGAGACCAAATAAAATAAAAATTGGAAGTGTGGAAATGTGATGTCGTGACATTTTGTAAGGGACACATCCACCAATCCGTACCCCTCCAAATGGCCCACTTTCTGCTCCATCTCCCCCCCTCCCCCCAAACATAGCGACTCATACCGACCACGCGTTGGCTGAGAGTGCACATGCTAATGAAACACGTTTCCCCTATCTCGCCCAGTACCATGCGTCCAAAGTGGCTTTGAATGCAGGTGCCCTGGAATGTACCCACAATGCTAACACCAACAACAAAACAGAAGACACGTGATTGGTCTCAGGATAAGATGAGAGAATGAAAGAAAGAAGTGACAGAAAGAATGACAGAAAGAGTGATAGAAAGAGTGATAGAAAGAGTGACAGAAAATGACAGAAAGAATGACAGAAAGAATGACAGAAAGAACTTCACTGATAGAAATCCACGTGTACTGATGAGCAGGAAAAGTTAGTATTAATAGAAATGTGTACCTGTCACCTTCATCTTCTTCATTGAACCAATTTCCATCATCATCATCATCATCATCATCGTCATCATCATCATCGTCATCTTTCACGCATCATCCAATCAATCCACCTCCTCTCAGTGTATAATCGTCTTGATCCATCGTCTCAGTCACATCCATCATTTCCTAATTCCATCATTTCTTTGTCCCATTTCATCCTCAAGCTTTCCTGACCTTTTCTTGATATCATTTCCTCTTCTAAAGCTCCTCCAATCTCCAATCCTTATCAGATACCAACCCATCCTACACCGAAATCCCATTCATTGATCACTGCTCATCCTCCAATCTCCGCAATAAATAATCCACCTCCACCTTCTTCGTCAATGGAATCACATAGTCCTTGTACACACGCACAATGAGCTCGGCTTTCACCTTCAGCTGCTGTTTTTGACTATAGCGCATGCTGGGGTCTGTTCCATAGGCCTCACACTTTTCTCTCAACCGTTCCAAGATCTTTTCCTCCACGGCGGCATTGGTGATACTGGCTTCGATTCCTGCCACATCCTTGGCCTCAATGAGCTTGCGGTAAAGTGCTGGGTCGCCCTGGTACTTTGCCTCCGCCACAAACTTGCCAAAGTGGATCCTCCGAGAAAGGGCCTGTAAACACTCCACGTCACACACGGCCACAGATCCCGTATTGACGACTTGGTCGCCCGTACCACAAGCCACTTCAGGCACAATCTTGGTCACATAAAAGTCCAAAATGTCGCTGCACACGTTGATATCGTCACTGTAGGAGGCCAACACCTTGGGGTAGTTGATGGAGGGGAGCAAAGGCTTGAGCAACTGATCCCTAAAGAACGGCGTTTCATCGGGGGCTTCGTACCGTCTTACCTGAGAGTGCGTCTTCTCCGTTTGCAAGAGAAGCCACTCCATGAACAGGCCGTCGAAGCCTGGAATGGCGTACTTATTCTTCTGGTACACACTGGGCAGCAGAAAAAATTGAGCACGTTCAATGAAGTCAAAGAGGATTGTATCCTCCATGCGGACAAGACATGTCCGGATGTTGTTGAGGTCTAAGACGGTTTCGGGTTTGGTGAAGTCCATTAGGCTTCTTGAGGTCACGCTGCTGAAGCTTGATAGGTGCGCGCCACGTGATTTGCACGTGCAGCATGACAAAATCATGCATTGAATTCCGCTCCACATTCCATCCCATTATCATTATAACTGTAATTCCCTCATTCCCTTGTGCTTGATCATGTAGTCGAGTGTACCGATTTGCCTGTATCTGTTTCCACAATTTCGTCTCCCCAATGCTTTTTGACCTGGTCACGTGCATATTGAGTCAAGATCTCATTTTCCTCGAGTTTTTGAGCCTTCTCCTCGTTCTCGTCACGTGCCTCGAGGCCCGATCTCCGGAAAAGGAGAAACCTTCGAATCCGCTGGAACCGTGTCATTCCTTCTTGGTAATTCTCATAGGCACTGCTCAAATCAGCATTAGCTCGGAGGTTCATACGCCGCGTTTGTCTATTGAACTCATCTGCTCGCTCCAATGCTAGCATCACCTGTAAAACCACCAATACCGCCAGTACCGCTAGCACACGATACAAAATCACCCACTTATTCTTTTCCCATTCTTCCTGTGTAGGTGCAGCCCGATTGTACCGCATTTGGTAGTAGTCTTCCCATGTGCCGGCCTGCCAGAACTGAGGATCTTTATCGTAGGCGTATTTTTGACGGTGGGCATTAGCCATACGGAATGCATCGAAATTGGATGTTTTGCCCCTCTGGTAATCGGCCCATGACGTATTTTCATATCGCTTGGATGCAATTCTATTGCGAGGGTCTTTAAGGAGCTCATAAGCACTTTGAACAGCAGAAAAACGGGCCTTTTTCTGCTCCGGTGTGAGCATTTGCCCCGTATGGTCATTGACGATTTCTCTCTGCAGTGCTGCATCGGGATGGTAGATCTTGACATATTTCTGGTACATGGCCTTTAATTCCTTGTCGTATTCTGCACGTGTAGGCGGTTCTTTGGGGAAACTGAAGATTTCATGAGGACTGGGTGCTTTGCCTTTGGGCCAGCTGTGGAGACTGTATTGGGAATGTGTAGTAGCGTATCTCCTTAGAATCATAGTCATGATGATCAAATCACTTGTTGTTATACCTTCCTAGATGATATTATCAAAAGTATGGTTGTAACAAAATTTTTCTTTTTTCTTGCTGGTTCTGGACTGTGGTTGATGCTGGATCGGAAAGGTGTGGTTCCTGTTGTCTCTAATTCGTCATGTATTTTCGTTACCAATGTTCCCACTTTTTAATTTTATCTCAAATATGGATCCACTAGTATAATTTGATAGTCTTTTTCACTTTCCGGGATGCTTGTAGTCTTGTATGGATTTCTTATTTCTGGAACACACGTGTAGCTTTGCTCTTATCAGAGGTGCATTGGAATGACTGGTGCGATCCGGAGTTCCGGCATATACGCCGGGATCTTCCCTACTACCAGCACCCAGAGCTAACTTTTTTTGGAATGATTTTAAAAAAAAATGTAAGTCGAATTAAGAATTCCTAGGATCGAGCCAAATTTAGCTGTAAATTCTTCCGAAAAAAAGGTAGTTAGTATTGTAAAAAAAATATGGTGCAGAGGCCATACACCTCTTTATGCAGGACCCCATTATATTGTAGCATGGTCTTTTCAGGAGGTCAAAATAACAATTGAAGCCAGAGTAATATAACTAAGTTGGCTAACCGAACTGAAATTTAATTGGGTAAAGACTGAGTGCTATAAAGCTAGTGTAGATGCAAGAGTGTCATGTAGGGATGCACGGGTGTAGATCAGTCATAGATATATCAGGCAACCAGTATGAATAAAGAAATGTAGAAGGTTGTAATAATTATATTGGGAATGGGTTGCTTTTATATACGTCGTTTAGATGCATGTATGAACGGTGGCGTTAAACGAGCGCCCCGCTTCCTATTTGGGATGTTTCAGAGTTTGCAGCCACAAACACAAACGGGGTATATATAAGGCGCACGTTCCCACCATAATTATTTCCACCTATTATCCTCACCTCCACTTCTCTATCAGTCTTTGATTTGTTCTCTCTATTCACTGATCTTTTTCTTTACTCCCCTCTTACTCTTCCTTTCTTCTCTTTCTTTTATTCCTCTTTGACATTTCTCTGTTTCCTCTGGTTTCTCTTTCCTCGGTTTATCTCTACATTCCTTTTTTCTCTCTTTCTTCAATTCTATATATGTTCTCTTATTTATCCCAATTGGTCTCTGTTTGAATACTAACTTGATGATGATGTTGTTGTTGTTGTTATTTTTTTTTCGGTTTTGTTTTTTCGCTTTGGTCTTTGGACTTATCCAATTATGGCTCAACACTATTAGTGATAATTTCAGCGAGTTCAGATACTGATATTTAAAGTCTATTCATTATTGGGTTCATTGGCAAGACCATTGTTGTACATTCTTGAGGTTATAAAACAGCATGCAACCGCTTTGCTGATTTGACTGGCTTTCCGAGCTTGAAGACTTGTTGAACATCACCATTCTGCGATAATACCACAAGATCAGCATCGCATCCTGGCTTCAAGTATCCCTTGTGACTGATATTCAACAGTTTAGCAGCATTGTTGGTGACGGTTTTGACTGCTTCAGCAAGAGAAATCTCCGCCCATTTGACGAGGTTTTGCACACAAACAGCCAAGTTTGTGGCGGCCCCTGCTAACGTCTTAGTTCCTTCCAAATAAAGAGAGGCGCCGGTCTTGACGATCTTTTGCTTGTCCCATTTATAAGTTCCGTCAGGTAAGCCAATCAAGTGCATGGCGTCGGTGGTCAAAATGCATGTTTCGGGGCTGGCTTTGTATGCCATGACACACATGGCAGGGGCCACGTGCACACCATCACAGATGAGACCAAAAAATGGTCTATGGCCTTGAGATTCTGGGTCGGTGACAAGGCCAACAACACCCACATCACGGTGATGCGGCTGGGGCATGGCATTATAAAAATGCGTGATCATGGACGCTCCTTCATCTAGTGCCTGCACACATTGGTCCCTGTTGGCTTCAGTATGACCGATAGAAAGTACGATTTCGGGGTATTCTTGGTGGAGTCTAGGGATGTTTTCCAATACTCCAGGGATTTCGGGTGCAGCAGTGATGATAGAGACATTGTGGGCTAAGTTGTTATCGCCGTACATTTCTTCAAAGGATGTGGTTTTGGCATCTACCAAGGTCTCCACGGGGTGGCACCCCTTTTTGGCGGTACTGATGAAAGGGCCCTCTATGTGAGCTCCAAGACAATCGGCCATGTTGGTAGATCTGGTCTTGGCATAGATGGGTAACACCTTTTGGTACACCTCGGGAAAGTTGCTGGTGATGGTGGGGCAAAGGGCCGTGACACCCGTGGTCAAGTACTTGGCCATGCAATCCTTATAAAAGGCAGAAAATTGTTTGATATCGGAAGCTGTGGAGGATTCATTGAGGGCACTGAAGTTCAAGCCATAGATGCCGTTGTTCTGGATATCGATGAACCCCGGGGCCAAAATGTTGCCCCTCAAATCAATGGTATGGATGTTTTCCAAGGAATCCGGCGTCAGAACGATTTTGCCGGAGTCGGTATCGATGAAAAGATCGGCTGTAACGAGTTTGCCTTCGTCACAGAGTTGACAATTGGTGAATCTAACGATGCTCATGATGCAAAGTGACAGGTGCGATAAGATGGAGCAAGATAAGACAGACCGCAGTCAAGGAAGAATAGGAGCAATCAGATATCAGGAGGGGTATCCAAACAAAGTTTGATGAGAAAGGCCCGACCAAACTAAGCGAGATATTAAAGCTATAGACAATGCAGCTTCAAAAAGGGATTCCGCTTCTATATATATGAAGAATGATGTTGGTGTCACGTCCTATTGTTTGGGTGGGCCTTGAGGTTGCAGTTGTAACATCGGGTTACCTGCAGGTTTGCGCATGGGGTACTTAAGTGGTGGATGCAAACGATCGATGCGAAAATGCAACGTCACTTTCCGCCAGCTCCGATCGCACACACACACACACACACACACACAAATGGCGAGACTTATGGCGAGCTTGTGCGACTCGTTTAGGTTATGCAGTTTAGGGGCTTTGCAGTTTAGGGGCTTTGCAGTTTAGGGGTTTTGCAGAAGGGTGAACCATTACTCCCACCCCCCGCCGTGCGTGTATACAGGTCGGCTGTTCCTCCTCCGATGTCATGTTACTAAATGCAACTTGTCCGCATGAAAAAAGGCTCGCATCTATACTAGCACGCATTCATTCCTCCCCCTCCTCCATGACCTGCAGGTAGGGTCACTCCAGCCGTACTTAAAGCGTCCCAACTTCCCTCCAAGGAAACCTCTGAAATTATCGTGACCACCATGAAACAAGTGATTTTTTCCTCTCCTGAGGATGCATCGCAATACCTTGCCAATTACATCATTGACAAAATTACGGCCTTCCGCCCTTCCAAAAACAAGCCCTTTGTTTTGGGGCTCCCCACAGGTTCATCCCCCGAAGGCATCTACAAGCATTTGGTTGCCAGCTACAAGAAAGGCCATGTTTCGTTTGAACACGTGGTGACTTTTAATATGGATGAATACGTTGGATTGGCACCTTCCCATCCTCAATCGTACCATTACTTCATGTACGATAAGCTCTTCAACCATGTGAACATCCCAAAGGAGAACATCAACATCCTCAATGGGTTGGCCAAGGACTATGCGCAGGAGTGCCGGGATTATGAGGCCAAAATCAAGAAGTATGGGCGCATTCATTTGTTCCTTGGAGGATTGGGACCTGAGGGACACTTGGCATTTAATGAAGCCGGCCTGACACGTGAGTCGGTGACTCGCCGGGTGGATTTGGTCCAGAGTACCGTGGAAGCCAATAAGCGTTTCTTCGATGGAGATGCTCTGAAAGTTCCCCGTCATGCACTTTCCGTGGGGATCTCCACGATTCTCGACAATTCCAACGAAATCGCCATCATTGTGCTTGGAGCCAATAAAAAGTATGCTTTGGAAAAGACACTTTATGGACAGAAGAACGATGCCCGGTTTCCTTCATCTTATTTGCAAAGCCATCCAAATGTGTTGGTGGTCAGTGACCATTTGGCCAGTGGTTTAAATGCAAAGCTTTAAACGATGAAGTTTAAAGAGAGAAAGAGACACAGTGGAATTGAGAATCAGTGAATCTGAGAGTCTGAGAGTCTGAGAATCAGTGAATCAGAGAATCAGAAAGTCTGAGAGTCTGAGAGTCAGAAAGTCAGTGAATCTGAGAGTCAGAAAGTCGTGACTTAGAGAATCAGTGAATCAGTGAATCTGAAAACCCAACAAAAAAGACAGTTAAAAGAGAAGACAACAAGAGTTGAGGTTGTTCATCCCAAGATAATTGGATATTGGTGGATGGTTTCAGTACGTCTAGATTGGTCCTAGAGTTCCACTTATGGTACTTGAACCAGACTCTACGACCCATACATGGCTTATAATGGGGACTTCTAATCAGGGCTTCTAATTAAGACTCATTACCAGGGATCATTACCAGGGATCATTACCAGGGATCATTACCAGGGATCATGATACAAGGAATAATAATCAATAGTTGATGGACCAGGGCTCATAATGATTTGCCTAAACAAATGTCCTGGTTCCTCTTTTCTCTTGGTTACCACGAACACAGACACTCAAGAAACAGACACTCAACAAAACAAAAAGTATATAAAACAATAGAATTAGCCCTACTAATACTATTCTTAGTGGTATAGTCCCACAATCAATTATAAGTCATAGGGAGTATGTCAGTCAAGTCCAAATGAAAATATTAAAAATACTAGTTTGGTACATACTACTAAAATACTTAACTCGTATTATGTTTTACATACCTACCATATAAATTTTTATATGAAGTCCATACAATGAAGGTATCTTATTAATAATAAGTTAGTAGCAATTACAGAAACCATATGTTAGATAATCGTATCATGTATACCTTTTTCATCACATATAGTTAAGCGTCCCTATAGTTAAGCGTCCCTATAGTTAAGCACCCCAACGAAACGGGACATATATATATATCATATTAAATTTGTTAGATCCACCATAGGCAGGGCTCTGTCTATGAAGGTATTATGAAGCCTCTCAGTCTGAATATGGTTACAATGGTGTTACGGAATTTGACCATTATGACAACTCGTGAATCCGAGGCCCTCTTCGAACATTCCAGAATAATGCTTCCCATTGTTCTGGTGGAGAGTTTTTTGGTAACACGTTTCTCTTAAAAGTATATAAGCCACTCCAATTCCTCTCTTGAGGACCCATCAACGAATATAAGAAGTTAGGCATAAATGTATTAAAGAACATACCAAAATTATGGTAATTTAGATAAACCAAAGGGTAGATTTATTAATAGAAATGATTTACAAATGCCCTTTCTTATACCAGTATTATGCATTCTGTTAGATTCCGGTTACGTCAGGTACTCTGTTTACTATGTTTACTATGTTTACTATGTTTACTATGTTTACTATGTTTACTATGTTTACTATGTTTACTATGTTTACTATGTTTACTATGTTTCTTGGTTGATGGTTCCTCAGAAGAGGGAAACTGAAGAGGAAACCGAGCTCTCTAAGTAACGAAAAAGGTGATGAGAATGTACGATGAGATGACTAATCGGTCACTCGGTGTCAAAAGAAACGAGCAATAAAAGAAACGACTAACAAAGAAACGACTAACAAAGAAACGACTAACAAAGAAACAACTAACAAAGAAACGACTAACAAAGAAACGAGTAGTCAGTCTCGGTGGCGAGTAATTACCTAGTCGACTTTCGTAGGCTCTAAGAATACCGATGGGTAGCGAGTCTACCCATGGCCGCTCTAACACAGTCTGTATTCATATATAGTGTTTTTTTTAAAAACTATTCAAACCACAGTAACAAATTAAACAAGCCAATAATTCAAAACGTTGATAGGGCAATCCTCCAAACTTTAGATATTTAGGATATTGAATTCTAATGAAAATATCCCGAAGACATTACCCCATTTTGTCGGAAAATCTGTACCAAGGGGTACGAACCTTTTTGGTTTATTGGTTTGAATAGTTTTGAAAAACACTATATACAATACATGAGTAGAGTAGAGTAGAGTATGAAAATCAATGATATCTAGTGTCACTAAATAAATGCAGAAAAATTCATAGGCAACTATGACTTTTCTAGTAACCTCCTTTTAGTAATGACTTTTAACCTTCTATTATTAACGACTTCTCCCAGTTATAGTCTTTTTCAAAATAATTCAAACCAACCTCTAGATTTAAGAATACAGAATCCTGAATTTTATTGATGGTTGGTGTGTGAAATGTTGAGATTTTGCATAAACTCTTTGCTAACTTGGAATTGTTATTCTTTGCTAACTTGGAATTGTTATTCTTTGCTAACTTGGAATTGTTATGATGTTGGTCTCCAGTAGTTCTCTTCAATATGATGGTTCAGGATTCATCTTAGATCACTTATATTCATCTCTAAACTAGAAATCAGTGAACTGTTCTCACAATCGATACTGCTCAAACCTGAGCGGGGATCCTCTCTCTATTTATAGTCAGACCCGGGGATGATGAGTGTATGTCCTCGTCGTGCACATATCCCTGTTTCATCTGCACCATGTATCTCTGAAACCTGTGGGACCTCTCAACCTCATGTCAACCCTGAATATTATCGTTGACCTGCGGGTAACATGTTTCACAGTTGTCCACACTCACAGGTTGACACATATCGTATGTCCCACAAGTTCAACATTAAACATTATGTCATTTGATTTTAAAGATTTAAAGACTCTATGAAGGGGTACAAACGTTTTTTGAGTTATTGGATTGTTGAATTTTGCTAGTTCTAGCTCAAAGCATCTTGGTTTCTGGTTTGAATAGTTTTGAAAATCATTGTATCTTCTCGTTCTTGGAATTGGGCTGGGTCCCGCAGTTAATTCTTAGTGTTCGCACTTTGGCCGAAATGCGCGTGTTTATATACCATTTAGAGTGTTTTTCGAAACGATTCAGACCAAACTAGAAAAATTCAACAAACCAATAATTCACCGTACCCCTTAGCACATCCTTTGAACCAAATAGCGTAATGCTTCACACCAACTTTCTTTGGATTTCAATATTCTGAAATCTTAAATCTGGAGGATTGTTAGTATTATGGTATAGTATTAGAATCCAGTAGTTCAGAACAATTGTAGAGTATATTAGAAGAATAGAGTAAAAGGTTAAGGTAGAAAGGTATAGTAGTAGTAGTAGTAGTAGTAGTAGTAGTAGTAGTAGAATTATGTAGAAGAACGTGGTAAAGTAGGCATAAAAGTGGAGTCTGTTGCGCGTTAGCCCGTACCTTTTGGTACTGAGGAGCTGAGATATGATTGGACTTCAATAATTCTACCAAAATAGGAACTCTGGTAATCATGTTAGTCATCTCTTCTATTGCTTATGTGAAGTATTGAGTTCGTGACTTGTATTCGTCTAATGATACCGCTCAGAATAGAGCGGGATCTTCTCTATATATAGTTGTCCACGGAACTCCTAAACCGCCCTCTCATCTACATTGTCTTCACCAAGACAATGCCCAAAGCTAGACGAGAGCTAGACGAGAGCTAGACAAAGCCCAACGAGGCGTAGCTCTTGCTTTGTCTTCCTTCAACAATATCCACCATTGTTTCATCTGGATCATCACAATAACATGCAGTACGTGCACATATGCAGCACCCTCATGCTCATCAGTCATATGTCGCATGTTCCAACAGAGTCTAATAGTACAGTAGAGTAGTATACAGTGTAAATTATAGTCTTAGGTTATATTAGTAGAGTGTCCTAATAGAGTATATATATAGAGAGATTAGAGTAGAGTAGAGTAGAGTATAGTAGTATAGTCGTAGTGGAATAGAGTAGAGTATGGTATTAGATATGTACTGCAATTTGGGAGTCTTGCCATACGAAATTGAACTGATTTTATGGTTATCCTGTATACAACACCTTGGGAGGGGCTATGTAATTAATAAACGAAGAGTGATTTGTTTAATTTTGCTAGTGTGGTCTGAAACATTCTGTCTTTTTGGTCTGAATCGTTATATCGCTCTGATCTGACTCGTTTCGAATAACACTGTATCACCGTTTATCCAGTGCACTGAGAACCCGATGTTTTTTGTTTTCTCAAAGCTACTCAAACCAGCGAGGCAAAACAATTTATTTTTAAACTACACTAGCAAAATTAAACAAATCGATAATTCATAATTTGTTTTTCCTACACCTTAAACAAAAGTTGTTATATGTAGGATAACAAGGATAACAAGGAAAACCCACTTTATGTTCGGTCCCCGTTTGACTTCTCGATTGACTACTCGATTTGACTCCTCGATTGAGTCCTCGATTGGTACTGCAAGACCCCCGAATCAAATGTAGTACACCAAAAATGGAATATTATATAACCTGTAGCATGTTACAGGTAAGAATTTTGTATTTATATATATATATATCTTTAATGATATTACCATACCTTGAGTCATTAATAAAGCCGGTATAAAAGTTTCCTCAGTGGTTTTCAAAACGATTCAAACCACATGACTAAATGTCTGGAGCCAGAAGTACCAAAATTCAACCAACCAGCTTTCAAGAAGAGCTCGGTACTTGTCTCAAAAAAGTGCCTTTGACAAGCTAGCCGTAAAGGAAAGCTGTCTTTCACACTCATGTGACGATCGATACAAGTGCAATAAGAAACCGCACATCTTGTTAGGACATGTCTGGTATGAAAGTGTCTTCAAAAAAAAAAACAATGCTTTTGGCTGTTGTATAGCCTCTGACGTTCAATACTACGTTGAAACTTATAATCATCTGAGAGTTGTGAGAAAACTCGAGCAAGGCCCTATAGGTTAGACCTACACAGTGCCAAGCAACCCACCATACCAAACCATACGATACCCACCAAATCAGGAAACCCAAAAAGGCAAAAGTTCAGGTAAGGCCCTATAGGTTAGACAATAGAAGAGCAGATTTCGGGGAAAAGGGTTAGTTTTCTTCATATGCCTTCATCTCAGCGTTACATGTCACTTTTGGTAAAGGACATCCAGTCGGCTGACCTACTGTGTCTTAGCGAATGATTGTGTAATCAATGTGAAGAGTCGGTACGTTTGTTCTCCTTCACACAGTGTTACAAACCAAATGGCAGAATGTTTCACACCAACTTTCTTTAGAGTGTTCAATATTCTGAGCTAAAAATCCTGCAGACTAGTTTGAATGATTATGAAAAGCTCTGTATATGAGGCAAGGTGTTGAGAATGTTGATGTTTCAGCGCTTTACGCTTTCAATTGTGGAGCAGTGATAACGTTAGTTAGATTCCTATAAACTCAACCTAGGGGTGCTGTGACAGATTTACTTATCCGCCTTGTTTCAATACTGCGGATTCCCCTTTTCTTATAGGCCAAGCCATATTGGTCTGCGTAGCAACCAATATGCAGGTTGGCTTAAATAATCCTCCTAGCAACAATTTCTCCTAGCAACATTTCAGCTTGAGTTAGAAATGTACTCATCTGCATATGCATCAAGTGTTAAGTTTAACACTTTCATGCTCCTTTATTCACGTTCCAGTAGGACACGTAAACCTGAACTTTGCTCACGTGCCATCAGGCACGTGATCATGCGGTACAGATGTGCTGCAAGTTCAACAGAGAAAGCAGCTGTTGCTGTTTCTCTTATACCGCAATCACTCACGTAACTTTGGTCATGTGAAGGCTCACCTCAATATAAAACGACCAGCTTCTGCTATTTTATAATACCACCAAGAAAATATCCTTCAACTAAAATATCCTTCAACTAAAATATCCTTCAACTAAAATATACTTCAACTGAGGGAAGACATACCAAAATGTCTCCTCACACCAGACCCACCAATATTATCTAGTGTAGAGGTACTGATGTCTATTGAAAACCTGGACTGGTTTTCTACAGGGTAGTGTACTACACATAAAGGTATAACGAAGGCTACACGGTCAGATCTGAAAAAGACCATTTTGAAATACCACATACTCAATCTCAGAATTTGAGCAGTTCCCCTGTCGGACCATGGATTACTATACACAGACCGACTCTGCTGACTCTGCTGACTCTACAGACTCTACAGACTCTACTACCTCTACAGACTCTACTAGTTCTACCAGCTCTAGCAGTTCTACCAGCTCTACTAACTCTACTAACTCTACACACTCTACAGACTCTACTAACTATACTAACTCTACTTAGTGACTCACAATCTTACAGTCACAATGTTCGAATCGACGTCTGTATGTTTATCTATATACGTTGCAGCCACGACGAGATGCTCCTAGGCCAGAACGGCTTTATTTCATATGCCATCATTCCACTTAATAGATCACCTTATCTGATGACTTGATGCTTCTTTGGTGATTCCTTGAAGCTTCTTTGGGATTCCTTGATGCTTATTGGTAACCAGACCAGATGTGGATTTCATGTTGTGTTGATCTTGGTGACCTTATCAATTTTGATGACCAGAACGACTGGCTGCTGCAATGGCAGTCCCCACCACTGAACTCTCCTCAACACCTTGGAGTCGTACACTCACACCCATGGCTTTAATATCTTTACACCCATTGACAAAACTTGCCACCATGCTCCGTAACTGCACAAAGTACTCCATGACCGAACCAACATAACCAATTGAAATGTTCTTATCCACTATGCCATTATGACGTACCAAAAGCTTAATGTATGCCACAAGAGCGATGGCCACAATAAATGCCAGTCGCCTGATAATGCTATTAACCAAGAGCTGAATGTTAACCACATCTGAAGGTTCCACCAGCCCCAGTGTCCATGCAAAGCACGCCTCCAACCTGCGTCCAATCTCACTATTATTCTTGCACTCAGCAATATAACACATCAATTCACCGGAAAATCCTTCATAAGGCGTGGAGAGAAGCTCAAAGTTTTTCTGGTTAGTGAATATCTCCTTGTGCTCCACCATCTCCACCAATACTAACCGTGCCAATTCGGGCAAGTACCTACCAGAGGTCAAGAGCTCGAAAGGCTGGAAAAGAGTATTTGTTTTGGGGTCTGTGGCCATGTGTGGGGAGAAGTGGAAGAAAGGGGGTTTTTCAGGAGAAAGACCAAACCGCAGATCGATTTCCTGGTCGTATTTGGTGGAAAATGGCATGCACAAGTTCAGTCCAAAAAGAGATGTTTCTGTATTGAACAAAACCGAAGGTTCGGAGCCAATGAGCTTACGCAGAGCGATTTTGCTTGAAGATGGCAATTGACAGCACACATTGAAACCTGTACCCAAAACCAAAGCCATAACAGTTTTGGAATCAAGAAAACGAGCTGCTGAATAAACAGCTAATGAGTCATTGATGATGGACTGCACATTGGCACGGATGCCATATTTCTCCCACAACGTAGACTCCAATAAATATTTAAGATCATGACCATGTACTTCATCAGTGACTTCATATCCTTTGGCCATATGAAGGATATTAGCGGAATTATAAGCCGTCGAAGCCAAAGGGAACGACCACGTGATTCCCGTGGTGATAACCGAGTCCATTCGAATCACTGATTGCAGGCATAAGGTTTCGTAGATCCTTTGACCAATCCATATAAAGAAATTTTTATCCACAGTCTTGAAGGAGTTTTCCACAGTCCATTTCTTCAGCACAGCAATGGAGATCCGGTCACCTCTCCCAAGGGTTTCATTCTTTTGAGTCTTTGAATTCAAGGTGTCAGTTTCTTGGGTTTTTCGACTTTGAGTCTTGGAACTTTGAGTCAGAGTATTCACTGGAGCAATGGAAATAACAGCAACTCGTAAAGTAGAACCACCCAAATCCACCACAAGAAAGTCGCCATGTTCATATCCTGAAGGATTGATACTATAATTGGGAAGCATGGTGATTTCTGAACCCACACCAAGTGCTTCTTCAAACGAATCCGTCACCTGATCAGCGTACATAGGCAACTTGAGTCCATTAACATTGCGGGAAAAGTCCACAAGCGCATGTAAAAGAGTATCATGGGTTTCGGGTTCAGACATGGGTGAAGATGTGCTCAGAGCAAGCGACACGTCGCTAAGTACCTTATCGTCCATTCCAGTACACTCAATGACCAGTAATTTTAAACTGAGAAAACCAAATGTCAGTGAGACAGTCAGTGAGTCAGTGAGACAGAGACAGTCAGAGTGAGACAGTCAGAGTGAGAAAGTCAGAGTGAGAAAGTCAGAGTGAGAAAGTCAGAGTGAGAAAGTCAGAGTGAGACACTAACAAAATGCAAAAAAAAGAGAGGAATTGCGAGTCTGACCCTGCGACTTAATTCTAAGTTTCTGTTTCTGTTTCTGACACTAACACTGTGAGAATATTCAGTAGTAATGTAAGATCAACACAGAATCTCAAATTGATAATTGACAACACAAAAATTGACAACACAAAAATTGACAACAAAAATTGTTAACACAAAAATTGACAACCAAAATTGACAGCAAAAATTGACAGCAAAAATTGACAACCAAAATTGACAGCAAAAATTGACAGCAAAAATTGACAACACAAAAAAATCCAATTATCTGATTCTCCTGGAGTGTGTTCAATACTTAAATGAGTTGAACAAATTAACACAGAAGATTTTTTGATAGTTCAAAGTCAAGAACTCAGGATTCAGAAATCAGAAATCAGGATTCAGAATTCCGGATTCAGAAACAAGAATTAAGAATTAAGAACTCAAAATGATAGCCACCGATAATTGTAGTTTTGATATCAAAAAGTCCTGGTACTCCTTAATGACTAATTGACAGATAATTGATAGATCCACAACTTGGTCAGATACTCTTGGTCAGGTACTCTTGGTCTGTTCAACAATCTGTAAACTTTTGAAGTGTAGACGTGTTCAATTGTCTGATTAAGGGATTGATGGTGAGTGCCTTGGCTAGCTATCTATAGCAAAAGTTTAGGACAAAATCAGGGACTAATAATGGCTAATGGAAATAGCAAATGGAAATAGCAAATGGCACAGAAAATGGCTGTAATTCTAAGAATTGACCGTACCAATTGTATGAAGGTATAGAATAATATGTAGTATGATTGAATGGATAATTGGATGGTTTGAGGGAGGACTTTTAGTAAGGTGTACTTGTGCTCACGTGATTGTGGTTATTGGGGTAAGATTCACGTGATTGTATTGATGTAATTGTGTTGGAGTGATTGTGTTGGAGTGGTTGTGCAAATGTGATTGTGAATATGCTTATTAATATAATTGTGAATATGCTTGTGTAGATGTAAATGTAAATGTAAATGTAAATGTGAATGTATGTAATTGTGTGAATGTAAATGAGAATGTAGATGTGAATGTAAATGAAATGTAAATGGTGTGGTAATGTAAATGTAAATCAGTTCACGTGATTATGGACCCTATATGATTTCGTGGTGGTGTGATTGTGTCCACGTGATTGAGGGTTACCTTTTAAATAGTTAGTGGAAGTAATTGGGTGTGATTGTAAATAGAGAGAGCAGCAGCAGCAGCAGCAGATGGCACATTTATATACCCCAGACGCAGCATGTGGAGAGGTTACATTTGAGACGCGGAAAAAATAAAAGCGAGCCGGTATGGCACAAAAAAATGGTACCCCCCCCCCTCCCCCTCGAAAAAAAATAAAAAAAGGCCTCAATGGAACCTCGCGCTTGCAACCTGGGTATATGCAGGTTTTCCTCTTTCTCTTTCTCTTCCTCTTCCTCTTCTTCCTGCTCGTCTTCTTCCTCGTCCTCGTCCCCTCCCTTTCCAAATACGGGACTCCACGTCAACGTCAATGTCAAGTCCCTGCCTTTTCCACATAACTTTTGATTGCATCAATGAATCCATGAATCAATTTCAACAATCAAAAAATAAAAAAAACAAATCAAGACAAATCAAAAACAAATGCATTCATAGACAATTAAAATGAGCATTGGATTGAGCATTGAATGAGCATTGAATTGAGCATTGAATTAAGCATTGAATTGAGCATTGAATTAAGCATTGAATTGAGCATTGAATTGAAACATTAAATGAACATTCAATGAGCATTAGATTGAGCATCAGATTGAGCATTAAATGAGCATTCAAATGAGCATTAGATTGAAACTCAGATTGAACATTCAATGAACATTCAATGAACATTAAAATGAACAATGAATTGAACAATGAATTGAATGTTAAATTGGTTTTTCAATTAGACTTGGAATTGTGGGGGGAGGGGGGGTTTCGGAAATCTCTTTTCGGTCATATCATTAACACATTTTTTCATCTGTATCATTTAATTGTCACCTCATTTCATCACCTCACTCAGTTTCATTGTCGCATTTATCTTCGCATTTATCTTCGCATTTGTCTTCGTGACATTTCTCTTCAATGTAACATCAACCAATCCAAGATCAATGAATCCTATTGAATTCAAATGTTCTTCAAAATAATATCATCATAATATTTTAGTGAACTCTTAATATTTGATCTCTGCTTCTAACACGTTCATTGACCTTACCTTGATCTCTGTTTCAGTGTTTCAGTTCATAATCACTAATCACTAATCACTAATCACTAATCACTAATCACTAATCACTAATCACTAATCACTAATCACTAATCACTTATAACCAATGAACAATAACCAATGACCAATAACCAAAGATCAATAACCAAAGATCAATGATTTTGTTTTAAAAATGCGCTTGAATGGAATTCAACTTTAAACATTTTCCAATTGCATTTGTCTCCCTTATTCCATTTCCATTTCCATTTTTGAACTTTATAAAATTAGCTCTCAACCTTTAGGGGAAGCTGCTTAGGGAAAGCTGCTTGCTTGGTATGCGCATGGTTGCCGATAGTCCTGGCTGCATGCAGTGGGGTGCCTCAAATTCGCCTGAGCGACGTCAACTTCGGCATCCCTGGACTCCAATACAAGGTTGCATGCGCGAGCACGTTGCATTTTGTTCGAGCGGGTTAGCACAAGTCACGTGTTGAGCAAAAGAAAATAAGTCACGTGGGTCGCACCATAAAGCACGTGCTGATAATGATCACGTGTCTCTTATCTTATATTTATTGATCTCACATTGATCTCAAATCCATTGATCTAGCATCCATTGATCTCACTTCTCAATTCTCTCAATCATTCATCCCATTCACTTCTCTCATTCATTCCACTCATTCATTCCAATCATTCAATCCAATCACTCATCCAAATCACTCATCCAAATCTTTCATCCAAATCACTTGTTGTCTGGAGTCAAATCCTTCATTTCAATTTCCTCTGCTGCATCTGAAGATCTATCAGTTGGTCTGTTGGCTTGGTTATTCACAGGAGGCTCTAAAAACTCAAGGAGTTTCTGCTTGCCCACAACCAACGATTCGTCTATGGCCCGCTGTGCAACCGTAATCGCAGGTCCCAAAAGCTTCATCTGATACATGACGTATGTTCCTGCTCCCAACACCAACAACATCGTAAAGAAAAATGGGTTGCGTAAGATCGCCATGAATTCGTTCCACCCAAGTACCACTATTAATAAGTAAATGTAATATGGAATCTGGGTCACGTGTTGGATAATCGACCGTTTCGTCTCCACATACTTAGCATCGGTTTCTTTCTTGAATTTGCTCACCACTTCAGTTTTCTCTGCTGGTGGCAAAATCTCGGAAAATTTGCGTGTAATCTCATCATCATCGCTATCGCTATCGAAATCATCATCATCATCGTTTTCGTCGTTGTTGTCGTTGATTTCTTCGTGTTTCACGGTTGCATACCGCTTTTTCAAACGTCTGTTATTCAAGTCAACCTCCGGCTCGATTTCTACCCCGTTGGCAAGTCGTGCCGTACTAAGAATTGGGAATGCACTCATGGCATACTCCTTGGACTCAGCAAAACTCACATCCAAATCCTTGGCGTTCTGATAAAGACGAGGCATGCCGTTTTCGTCGTACCGGAACTTATCATCGAATCTCTCCTTCAAAATGTTAAGGATGCTTCCTTTGGAGAGGTACTTGTGAGTCACAGAGCTAAGAACCTCCCATGCTTTGATATCTAAGACACTGAGAGTGTTCTTATAGGTCTGGGGCTCTGCATCCACACCAAAATCGGGAATTCCTTCCACATTAGGATAATTGCTCAAGAACTGCTTGCGGTATTCCTTGAACGTGTCCAAAATATGGTCCCACATCTCCTTTGTAGGGTTTGCTATCTCATCATTGAACTTGGTCACAAGCGTAGTATCGAGTTTCTTGGCAAATTTGGCCACCACGCCATTAAGCTCCACCAATTGCTGCTTCTGGAGGATATTGGCCACCTCTACCTCCAATGTTTGTGCATACTCGTTGGTATTGATTTGTCCACTCAACGATAAATATGCCAAAGCCTGGGCGAACTTGGTCGTGACGTCATCCACCACAGTCTTGGAGTGTTGGCTGAAGGTGCCAGTTTTGACCTTCTTGCTTAGGCCAGCAGAGAGCAGAGTAACAGCAATTTGGAGCATTTGCTTTGCATATAATGCCACCACCTCCTGGAGTTTCAGGTTGACCTTTTCTCCAAGAAGCAGACGTCTTTGCTCGTATACAGATTGGTTGTAACGGGATGCCAAATGGTCGAATGACAGTAACACATTTTCACGTGCCTCCACCAAAACTCCACCGATTTCCTTATAGCCAGCCACGTCCAGATGAACGGTCAATTGGGCCTCCTGGGCAATTTCCTGGGTAGAAGCTTCCATTATGGATTCAAAGCCCACGAGGAAATCATCATAGCAAGCAGCAGCAATCTCGTCACACTTGAACTTAGCCACCAAGATCTGCTGTGTAGGTAAATCCAAATCCTTATTGTTATCGATTTGATCCCAGCAGTTTTCCGCATACATGGTCCAGCCCTCGATGGGAATGTCATGATGGTAGTTGGGCTTGAATAGGTAATCGGTAGTGTTCAGGTCCACAATACGGTCACCCAAAAGACGGATATCAGCCAAGAACTTATCGTTTTGCAAGACCTTATGGGCCAAAGTATGGAAGGCCAAGTCGAAGAAATCGGAGAAAGCTAAATGCTCACACTCAGCCGGCTTACTTAAAGAGTCCCAGATCTTCAAGAGGTCTTGGGTAATGGTAGCGGCCAAAGAATCCTTTGAAGTGACTCCCAAATGGTCACGGATCACAAATAATAAGAGCACCTTATGGTCAGAAGGTTTCTGGCCCTCGACGTTTGTTTTATACTTACCAAAAAGCGATAAGTTGACTTCAAACACTGTCTTAAGCAATCCCATATTAGCACCTTGGTAAAGCCCCACCTGAGTTTCCCAGATATTCACAATCAAGATCTCCGAAGTGGCAAGAGCAAAAAGGGCAGCTTTACGTTCGAAATCCTGATCTTCACCTCGTTCCCGGCCATCAGTGCCTTCCACATCCATAACCAAGATATCAGAGCCAGTCAGTTGTTTTGAATTGGAATTGACGCCCGGACTTTGAGCAAGCCAGATTCCCTTTGTTGTTTGCTGGCGGTTTTGTTCATCCATGACTCCAAAATTGGTATTGAACAAGTTGTTAAGAAGCGTAGACTTTCCTGTGGATTGAGACCCAAAAACAGAGATGATGCGGTGGTTGTCGGAATCATTATGAGACCGAATATAGTTGAGGATGTTCTTGTTAAAATTCTTATCTTCATTGATAAGCTGGATGGCATCTTTTTGGGGATCTATGGGCACAAATGACAGCGAGGACGAGGGGGGAGACGACGAGGGGGAAGTAAGGGATATCTCAGGACTGGGAGGGTCTACCGAATCTGGAATTGGAACATTCGGCTGCTCACGTGACCCGCTATCATGATCTATATCAATAGCCTCTTTAACCGGGGGCGTAGCGGATTGCGGGGATGTTTGGGACATGATGATGGTTGTGGTGGTGGTTGTGGTGGTATGTGGGTGGGGGGACGATAATGGTTGACGAGGCACTTATATAGTGCACTGAATGTACACTGCGTGCACTGGGTACCGCACGACCGCAACCCCAGATTTCCGCGACTCCACTATATTTTCATTAGTGTAGACTGAAACACATATATATATATATATTTCTTCTTCTTCCTTCTTCTTCTTCTTCTTCTTCTTCTTCTTCTTCTTTTGGAGGAGGGGATCCTTAATAGTAACCTGGGTAATCATTGAAAAGTGTTTTTTTTTTTTTGTTTTTTTTTTGAATGGGGAAAATGATTTTCCTGCATATAATCCATCGGCAATAGTTTCTCGTGACTATTTTGCAGTCAATAAGAGATCTTCATTGCCAATTATCATAGAATAGAATAGTTAATTTCATAGAATTACACCATTCCGTTATAAAATCTTGAACAAGTGTTAGTAGTGTGACTCATGTACATGGAGAGAGCCTCTTTTTTTTTGGGTGCAAAAAGTATCAGCAAACCCAAATGCCACTGAATCATTAGCTCTAGCCATGGAAGTAGATGAATCAAGACAATAGCCATACCCTGCTAAGGTGTTGCCTGTACCGTTTCTTTCAAACCATCCCCACTCCGTATCTGTTGAAAATTTCAAGCCTTCCTCTTGCAATGACAAACAGACCATGACTCTCCCCATCCCATAGTGGTGAACCAGAACCAGAACCGGGACAAAGGCAAGGTGGTGGGTACACACTGGGATACAAACAAACCCAGTCTCTCTTGTTCAAGGACTCAGTGGAAGTTGATCTTGCCTCCAAAAAGCTTTTCCAAACCCAGTCTCTCTTGTTCAAGGACTCGGTGGAACTTGATCTTGCCTTCAAAAGCTTTTCCAAAACCACTCCTTATGGCAAGGAAAACTCACCTCCGGTTTTTTCCAGCTTAGCACCATTATGTTGGGGACAAGATAAGCTATTCGCAGACCAGCGCAAGCGATGGCCGAGATACCAGGAATGTATTCCCCTGAGGCCTGTCTTTAGTCAATGTATTGAATGAAGCCACGTCAGCTAATCCAGGCCTAAACATGGCCTCTGTGGACTCCATGACATGCAATAACACCCCCCAACCCTTTTGGTGCGGTTCGCAGCAGTGTGTCTCTTCGTCCATCCAAGCCATCCCTTGGTCGTTCCCTTTTTAAGCCAAAAAATAGAATGAAAATTGGTCCAGAATTGTATGTGCTGGTGGGGACATTGTAGTAGTCAGCTTCTTCATTTGTGAGCTTTGGTAAGCACAATATATCATGATGAACAATATGAAACAAATATCGTGACATAGTGATGGTCATGGAATAGTCACAGTCATTTCAAAATGGGAGTCATTTCAAAATGGGAGTCATTTCAAAGTGGGAATCATCGCATAGTGAGAGTCATCTCATAGTGAGAGTCATCTCATAGTAATAGTCATCTCATAGTAATAGTAATAGTGATAGTCGTGGAAAAGTCATGACCTAGTAATAGCATTTCAGTCTTTTCATAGTCTTTTCATAGGGATAATCATCTCATAGTGATAGAAATAACATATTCATAGTGAGTGTCTTTTCATACTCATGTGGTGGTTATGGTCATAGTGATATCAGTAGTCTAATAGTCATGTCCAAGTAATAGTCATCTCATAGTAATAGTCATCTCATAGTGGGAGTCATCTCATAGTGGGAGTCATCTCATAGTAATAGTCATCTCATAGTAATAGTCATCTCATAGCAATAGTCATGACTTATTCATAGAGTTTAATACCTCGTTCAGCGAGATAAGCTTTGAGGTCCTGGCTAACAAACTCAGAGCCATTGTCTAAACGTAGTTCCCTGTGATAGTGAGATGCACGGAGAGAAGTAAAACTGGACTCAATGAAATCTTTAATGGCCGGAGCTGCATCCGCTTTGGAAACAATAGGAAGGCCATACACATATCGAGAGAAACGATCAACAATAGTGAGCACATAGTGAGCACCGTCATAGGAAATCTCAGATGAGTTGATAAGATCCACATGGAGAAGTTCAAAGGGATTTTCGACCGGAGTAAGTCCCGTCGTGACTTTGGGAACGCGGCGAAGAGCCTTAGAGACTTGGCAGCCACGACACTGTGAGATCGGCACATGGTCAACATCACCAGGGATGTCAAAAGCCTTTTTGCAATGTAAAAATTGGGTCTGACCAGGATGAGCGAGCCGGTTATGCCAAAGAACAGAGAGGGGAGTGGGCAGAGAGCCCAGAGTACCGAAAGTATTGTCGTTGCAGTCACTGAAATTGTCATCACGGTCAGAATCACCATGGGTGTCAACCGTGACGGAGTTGCCAGCGTCTGTGCCGTCGTTGTCAGCGTCTGTGCCGTCGTTGTCAGCGTCTGTGCCGTCGTTATATTGCACAGAGGTAGATGCGGTACCAGCTTTCTTTAGCACTGCATTGACGAAGTTAGGAGCACGAGAGGTATCGGAAACAGAATCCAGAAGATAGACAATATGGAGGGGAATCGTCGGTAAAATGGAAGGATCAGGAGTGCCTGCAATCCGATCATTCGTATCCGTATGGATAACGTCAAAGCGATTGGGCACCCAAAACAAGAATATCCACATGATTTGGTAGCGTCATTTCATAATCCTGTCATGGCATAATGATGGGGATCACATAAAACTCGTCTCAAAATCCTCTCATAGTCTTCTCATTGTCCTCTGATTGATATCTCATAGTCATGAAATAGTGATGAAATAGTGAAAGTGATAATCACTATATAGCCATGAAATAGTGATGATCAACTCATCATCTTTTCTCAGTCTTGTAATAGCTATAGTGACACTTTTTTCATAGTCATGTTTTAGTCACGTCGTATTCATTTAATAATGAATCTTGATATATTCATGGATATAGTGATAGTCATCTTATAGTCATCTCATAGTCATCTTATACTCTTTTCATAGTCATGTGTTCGCCGTGTCGTAGTTATAACATGGCAAAGTGAAAGTGATAGTCATGAGAAATTCTTCTCATAGACATATGCTAATCATGACTTAGTCATATGGTATTCCTGTCAGATTCATAATCAGAGTCACTTCATACTCATATGATAGTCATAGTGATTATGTCATCATCATATCATAGTCATTTCATAGTCAAGTGATAATCATGTCATAGTGATGTTCATGGAATATTCATGTAATGGTCACGTCTTATTCATGCAAGAGAGGTCATGCAAGAGAGGTAGTCATCTTATAATAAGGACCGAGTAATAGCCATGTAAGTCATCTGATATTCAAATCATACTCAATTCATGGTGCGTGTTCAAACAACCAGAGTTCTGCAAAGAATGTATTGACCACACTAAGTCCCTCCGAACTGTCGAAGTTGAATTTCCGACGATTTTGATGTTATACCACTTTTCCAAGTATCAAATCGTCTCATCCCACTATTTGCCCCAAGTATTCAGACAAGTAAAATCCCCAGTATCGCTTAGGTAGGGAAGCCACCAAAAGGGAAAAACACCTAAGATATCTAGACAGTCACATCGGCGTACTTTGGACTTGTTGTTTTGGCCTTCTTCATATTCAATGTCGCAGCTATCTTCATATTCAATTTTGAAGCCATCTTCATCAGCGCCTTGATCTGGTATTTCAATGAGATATATCAGAGTCAGACTGATACCGTTAGAAACAAGAAGTATTTTCGTTTTTGTTGGGAGGACATTGTTCAATACCAAGCATGAGTCATGTAGCTAGAGGATTTCCAGATTTTATCAAAGCCAATTCTTATACAATGCAATTATCTTAAAAGTATGGAGCAAGATCTAGGGTAGTATTCAGGTAAATCAAATTGGCTGTATCAAATGGGCTATATCAAATGGGCTGTAATAATTTGGCTGCAAAAAATTGGTTCAGAATTATAGGTTGTAATGAGTTGGATGTAATTGTTAGATCCACCATAGGTAGTACCTTACCTATTGAGATATTATGAAACCTCTCTATCTGATACAATGGAAATTGTTTTTTAGTTTTCTATTCAGACTTCTACTCCGCCACATTGTACGGAGTATCATTTCAGAATGAGCTGAGGTGATTAAAACAATGATCGCCAAGGTGTTGTTTCGCAGCGATCTCTATTCTTGAAACGTTATTTAGGCAACTCCGATTCCTCGCTTGAGGAATTATCGACGAATGAACATAGTAAGTAGAGTACCTGACATAACATGAATCTGGTTGTATTAAATAGGCTGTAATAAATAGGCTGTAATAAATTGGCTGTAAAATTGGCTGTAATGAATTGGCTGTAATGAATTGGCTGTAATAAAAAGGCGGTAATCAAATGACTGGACTAAATCTCCCAGAATACTCGGTTCATCAAGATAGACAATTAAGTACGAGCATCCGGGAGTATTCACACTTTTAGGGGTGTAAGCATTTATAAAGGGGTGTAGGGGTGAAGGCATGTAAGGATTTATAAAGGGGTGGATGCATTTATAAAGGGGTGGATGCATTTATATAGGGGTTGGTGGCGAATGCCAAGACGCGGAAGTTTCAGATATGAAACATTCCACAAAAGCAACTGAGCGAATATAAAAAGAGGACGGTGCCCACCTCGCTTACCGGGATCATCCACATTATTTGCAACCATCCCCGCGCTGAATTCTCAACAATGCGCAGCGAAAAGTGCTGCTAAAAGTGCTGCTAAAAGTGCTGCTGAAAGTGCTGCTGAAAGTGCTGCTAAAGGCAATGTTTAGGAACTCCCTATTTGTCCAAGCAAAAAAAAAGCTCTTGAAAATCTTGAAGACCTCAGTTTTATATACACTGGGTGTGGCCCATCCTGCATGACCCTGAAACTACCCCAAGAGCTACTCGAGGAACTACTCGAATTACTACTCGAAATGCTACTCGAATCACTACTCGAAGTGCTACTCAAATTACTACTCGAAGAGCTACTCAAATTACTACTCGCAGTGCTAAGAAGGACCACTAAACCACATTGTGAATAGGTTTGACCTGACTACTAGCAGTACCTAAGGAAAATCACTTCAAAACCCTCAAAAGTGGACGATTCGAAAACCTTGAGATAAATGTTTCAGAATATCAGATTAGCTCGGAAAACATTATGTGAATCTTGAATACTCATTTCTAGGTGTTTGATGGAACGTGAATTGCCTAAACTTTTATTCATTGATGACTCCTCAAAGAGAGGAATCAGGGCTACTTAAATATTTGGCCACAGGGTCGGGTAGTCAACCAATTGTCGGAAGGTATTTAGCAGGTCCAGGCCCATATGCTATGCGGCTTGTCACTGGCCATACCGGAAGGATATATTCACCAACAAAGGAAATAATTACCATGATAAGGTTGCTGGCTGAGGAGTATGCGTACGACAAAGACATACACTCATAGTGTATGTTCTTTTGCGAGACACTGGTATCGGACATGGGAGTTTCTGGAATTTAGGCGGAATCAATCTCCCTGAAGAGAAACTGTTTCCTAAAAAAGAATCGGAGCAGAACTGGCGTCCAAAACTCCGAATTCGATTCTCCCAAAACAGACTTCCAAAACAATGTTAACTCTGTTATACCAGGATCAAATACAAACAGAATCTTCGCTGGAACAGGATCAAAATAGGATCGATGACTTAATCTCTCCGCTAAGATAGATGAAACAAAATCTTTCCTGAATCAGATCCAAACAAAATTTTCCCCAATCTCTTGTCTGTCGTTACCAGTTTTTTTTCCCAAACCAGATTGCTTGAAATTGATTTCAAAACAGACTTCAAAACAGATTTTTAAACAGATTCAAAAAAACGGGCTTTAAAAGTGGATTTCTGACTTGATCCCATTCATCCGACTCAGAGTGGCTCTTCTCATACCCTTATAAGACATATCAAAAAGTCCTTGGCCCTGGGTCATGGACCTAAGTCGGGATAAATAGCCCACCATTTCCCGGAGGGGAGTTTCGGCGAAAATGGTCTTTTTGTTGCGGAACTCAAACCCTGTGTTCTTCATGGTATAGTCAGGCGGAACATATACCTTTTCCGCTTCCGCATGAGCCCAGCTCTGGGTCTCCATTTTATCAACTCCATCATCTTCAATGGAGCTGATGGTGGCCAGACAACGGGAGTTGAGGTCATGGACCACGTCGCCTAGGAAATCGGACTGCACACTGACTCGAGTATCCATGATGGGTTCCAAAATGGCAAAACTGCCATTGTTTCGGTCATACATCTCCGACATCGCCTTGTTCACTACTTTGCGTCCCACCTCCAATAAATGTTGGACTCCCACTTCTTTTTCTTCGGCTGGAAACGCCCACCGGTGCACCCGTACCACACACGAATGGAGGGGGAGCCCGAAAAGAGGCCCACCCATTTGAAGACCCGTTACTAGACCTGACAAAAGTGTCTCCTGAAGTTCTTCCATTGATGATTCACACTTCCACCGCCGATTTTCCACCAATTCATGCATTTGGGGGATAGCTGCTCCTGCACTTAGCACAACCACATTATTATCCATTTCTGTCAAGAATGCTCCATCTTCTTCAGCAAATGTGGACTCTTGTGCTTCTCCTTCAAATGAATCAAGCGAAATTTCCACGAAAACATCGCCGCTTTCCAGCTCAACCCTTATAATCGACATGTCGGGCCTGCATACACTCTCCTTATACGAAACAGCCACATCTTGGAGTCGAACATTGGCCTTCATATCGTTGACAAGCCGGTCACGGGCAATTTCAAGGTGCAACTCGCCCATCCCACTTAAAACGGTTTGGCCCATTTCCTCATCTATATGCACTCCCAACGATGGATCCTCCCTAAGAAGAACTTCTATACATTCGTTCATGTATCTGGCATCACCTGCAGTTGCAGGTTCAATGGAAGAATTGAAGAGAGGAGGTGGGATTTCAATGGGTAAAAGTTTCAAGCCAGTTTCAAGCCCAGAAAATGTCTTCAGACTCGTTACTCCATGCAGGACCAACGTATCTCCCGTTGTGATTTCATCATAAGTTCCTGCTACGACTCCAATGTTTCCTGCCAGAATCGAACGCACTTCCTCGGGTTCATCTCCGTGCATGAGCATAAGCTTCTTCAAGTGGATTTTTTTGCCTGTTCGGGTATTCAAAACCGTGGAATTGGACGCTAACCGGCCGCTATACACCCGGAAAAATGTAAGCGTTCCCCGGGCAGGATGACTCATGACTTTGAAGGCAAGGGCCAATGTTAAATTGGGGTTTTTGTTGACCACCAAACCCTTGGGGCCTAGTTCCGTTGGAACGGTACCCTGTTCTTTGCTTTGCTTGCTTTTTCCACGGGTTTTTTTGGGTCTGGATAATGCAGTAATCTCTGGAATGGGGATTTGGAGAGGAGAGGGCAAATAAGCCACCACGGCATCCATAAGTGGTTGGACACCGATATTCCTGAAGCTGGACCCACATAAGACTGGAGTTACCAACCCTGCCACCGTGGCTTTTTGAATGGCTTTATGGAGTGTGGCTGAAGTCACAGACAAATATTCCTCGTTTTTTTCGAAGAATTCCTCAATCACTGTGTCATCCAATTCACCTAGAGTCTCCACCATCGACTCCCGACTCTTTGTGAGCATTTCAAACACCCCAGGAAAGCCCTGGAGGTCTTCATTGATGTCTTTGGCGACCATTGATTGTCCAGTTTCATCCTGGGGGTCCCACACCAAGAGTTTCTGGTGCACCACGTCCACTAGACCCCGAAACTCCATTTCTCCATCGGATTTTGACATGAAAAAAGGGAGATTTATGCAAACAACACGTGTCTGAAGCTGGGAAACCACCTCCTTAACCGTCCGACTAAATCCAGCTCCTGGACGGTCCATTTTGTTGATATAAGCGATGCGGGGGATCTTTAGGTCTGCTGCTTGCCTCCAAACCTTCAGAGTTTGGGCCTCAACTCCTGCAACAGCGTCTAAAATCGTCACTGCACCGTCCAAAACCCTGAGCGATCTTGTGACCTCAAATGTGAAGTCGGCGTGGCCTGGAGTATCGATGATGTTGATTTTGTGGTTATTCCAGGGTATAGAAATGGCGGCCAGCTGGATAGTGATACCTCTTTGACGCTCTGAGGGAAGGTAATCGGTAACAGTATCTCCCTGATCCACATTACCAATTCTGGCGGTTTTCCCGCTGTAAAAGAGCATTCTTTCGGAGGTAGTGGTTTTTCCTGCATCGATGTGGGCGATTATTCCGATATTCCGGGTTCTTTCCGGCGGCAAAAGATTGAGTTGCGGTTCTGCACACCGGGCCGTTACATGGAAGGTCCTCACGGGGCGTAGAAGCCTCGTGGCCAGGAAGAACCGGAGGGACATGGTGGTAAGTACTTTAGAGTGTGTGAGCGGATGTTAAAAGTGATTATATGCAGGCGGTGTACGGATGTTTTTCAACTTTCGGATGTAAAGGTTTTTTAAAATTGGTGTACGGGTGTTATTTCTTTGATGTACGGGTGTTTATTAAACCCCCAAAATCTTCATTCAATTTACTGTCCAAATGAACCAAATGAACTAATTCAAATATGTTCAATCATTCTTTTTCTTCTTTGGTTGGCAGCATTGTGCATAGAGAAGTGTTCCCACTATAAGAAGGGCCAGCCCTACCAAGCCCTGCATATTGAACGGGTTCAGGAACACAACGGCACTTATAACCAAGCTAACAAATTTCCGGACCAATAAAACAACCGTCACCGTCAATGAAGACGCCACACTCGACAAGTGGTTAACACCCCGAGCACAAAAAACTTGTGTTACCGAGTTTAGCACAAGAAGAAGGGCCAGTTTGGAGGCCGAGACCGAGTGTCCCAAAAGGGAAAGCGAGATTTTAGGCAGAGACGCACAGATATGGGCACTTCCGGCTCGGAGTTCGGTGCCTTTGGTCAAGAGAAGAAGCGAAACCGACAAGAAATGGTTATAGAAAAGAATCTCGTTCCAATGACGGCCATGTGCAGCAAAGACGTTCTCGGTATAGAGGCCGAGGAAAGCGCCGAGGACCGAGGAAAGAGTCAAGAGCACAAGGCCAAAGGCAGAACTTTTCCCTGAACTGGTTGAACTGGTTGAAGAAGGTTTCCCCGAACTATTCGCCGAACTGATTCCCGAACTGATTCCCGAACTGATTCCCGAACTGATTCTCGAGCCTAAACCCCAGTCAAAGTCCGAGTGTTGGGAAATAATCAAAAACAGTCCAACGGTCATGAGCCCTGCAGATGCAATCTGGGCCTTCAGGTAACGTTTATGTCCAAACAAGTAATTCACCAACATCGAAAATACAACACTGCTGGAACGAAAGGTGATTTGGACCGGTACACTGACTCCGTGCAGATAGATGGAATTGCCTAATACGGACATAACAAAAAAAAGCACTGCACTTCCAAGAAGTAATGGCATTGGGATCTTTGTTTTCTTCAAGAACAACCGTTGAGGCTGTTTAAAATCAATCATAGGGTACATTGCTGTAACACACACCAGAAGCAATTGAGCTAGAGAAATCACGGGTCCTGCATTAAAGCCAGTGGTCTGGCCTAGAAATGATTCTAGCAGGTATACATTAAGACAACACCCACCAAACACCTGAGCCGGAGCCAAGATCGACATTGTATTAGAGTGTATTTGTCGATGTAGTGACTAGTGTAGTCTGTAGTCTGTAGTCTGTAGTCTGTATTCAGTATTCAGTAGTCTGTAGTCTGTAGTCTGTAGTCAGTATTCAGTATTCAGTAGTCTGTAGTCTGTAGTCTGTAGTCTGTAGTCTGTAGTCTGTAGTCTGTAGTCTGTAGTCTGTAGTCTGTAGTCTGTAGTCGATAGTCAGTAGTCAGTAGTCAGTAGTAACTAGTATTGTAGTGGTGTGGTGAAATAGTCAGTATTGGATGAGTGACTAGTAATTTAGAGGCAACGTTATAGTGGTGGTGTAATAAAGTAGTTGAGTAATGGAGTAATGACTAGTTAAGTAGTTGAATAGTCAGTAGTATATTAGACAGTAGTGGAGTAGTGACTAGTGTATTTGTTTGTATTGGTTTGTGGTGGTGTAATGGGGAGTGTTGAGTAGCTATTGGGAGTGGTAAGTAGCGGTTAGGCGTAGTGTTGAGGTGAGTTTATATTTGGAGCGTGGGAATGTATAAGCGCATATGCGGTAAATGGGATAGCAAGTGATCAGGTGATTTTGAATAATGATAATGGGAGATCTATGCAGGTCAACAAAGGGAGGGGTAATACAGTGTTACAGTGTTATTCGAAACGATTCGGACCAAGAAAACAAAATGATTCGGACCACAGAGTAGCAAAATTAAATAAACCAATAATTCACTATTTATTATATAGTCCCTCCCAAGTTGTTGTATACAGGATATACAATAAAACCAGTTCAGTTTGTTGAGAAACAGCAGTGTTGAGAAAGCAGCACTGCTGATTCTCTTATACCGTATTCACTTACGTGACTTTGGTCATTGGAAGGCTCACCTCAATATAAAAGGACAAGCTTCCGGTATTTTATAATACCACCAAAAAAATATACACCACCAAAAATATACACCACCAATATACACCACCAAAAATATACACCACCAATATACACCACCAATATACACCACCAAAAGGAGGACATATCAAGATGGTTGAAGACTTGAATCTGATGACTTATTTCATGTAGACATAGATCAAACTTCAAGTAGTAACAAAACAATTGAGACTCGTGAATCAACTGGGACCACTCTGGTGATGAACAGTATTTAATGAGCGCCATGAATGAGCATCACAACCTTTGAGTACTCATGACTTCTCATTGAGTGACAGTTCAAAGAAACCCCCCGGCCAACCCTCGAGGCCCTAAATCACTGAGTTGATCTCTTCAAAGGTAAAGGTAAGTATCAGATTGGTGATGATTTAAGCATCAGATTGATTATCGGGGATATTGTTAAATGCCCTTGATGACCAATAAAAATACCAATTTGTGTAGTGAATTGAACTCCGAAAATGAGGTCATATGGCAATTTCATTGGTCTTCAACGTGGTAAATTTCCTTCCCACCTTACAATGTTGGTCTAAAAATATGGACAAGAACAAGACCCACCAATATAATTAGTGTAGTGGTACTGAGGTTCACCAATGACTTGGATTGATTTCTCTACACAGTTTCGTACTGCAAGACTCCTAAATTCAGTACATATCTAATACCATACTCTACTCTACTCTATTCCACTACAACTATACTACTATACTCTACTCTAGTCTCTAATACTATAATCTATTAGGACACTTTACTAATATAACCTACGACTATACTCCACACTGTATATTACTCTACTACTACTACTACTACTACTACTACTACTACTACTACTCACTTTTACTACTACTACTACTAATACCACTACTACTACTACTACTACTACTAATACTACCACTACTACTACTAATACTACTCACTTTTACTACTGACTACTCACTTTTACTACTGACTACTACTACTACTACTACTACTACCACTACTAATACTACTGACTACTGACTACTGACTACTACTGACTACTGACTACTGACTACTACTACTACTACTACTATACCTTTCTACTTTAACCTTTTACTCTATTCGTCTAATATAGTCTACTATTGTTCTGAACTACCGAGCTCTAATACAATACCATAATTCAAGCAATCCCCCAGATTTAAGATTTCAGAATATTGATATCCAATGAAAGTTGGTGTAAGGCAAGCATTACGCTATTTGGTTTGACAGGATTTGCTAAGGGGTACGAACCTTTGTGAATTATTGGTTTATTTGATTTTGCTAGTGTAGTCCGAATGATTTTTTCTTCTTGGTCCGAATCATTTTATTGCGCTGGTCTGAATCGTTTCGAATAACACTGTAATAAAGACGGGGAAAAGGAGGGATACATTAAAAGGAGAGCATTGAAAATTAGAAAAGAAGGAGGAGTGTAGAAAGACGTTCTAATAGGTTCTAATAGGTTCTGATAGGTTCTGATAGGTTCTAATAGGTTCTAATAGGTTCAGGCAGGCTCTAATCGGTTCTGATAGGTTCTAATAGGTTCTGAGAAGGTATGTGGTTTGGATGGTTCAGTAGACTAGACTAGAGTAATACAGTGTTTTCCAATATCATTCAAACCACATTAGCAAAATTAAACAAACCAATCCACATAACCCCAGCCCCAAGAAAAAAAAAGGAAGCCAGTTCATGTTACGTCCCGGTCTGACCCCTAATTGGTATTGCAAGACTCCTAATGTTGATGTACATAAGAGGTAATCTTCCAGACTTAACATTATCAAAATATTGAATTCTTCAATGCATGAATGTTGATGTGAACCTTTATACCATTTGATTTGAAAGTCTGTGCGAATAGGTACGAACCATATTGAATTATTGGGAAGATTGCCTCTTATGTACACCAACATTTAGGAAACTTGCAGTACCAATCAAGGGTCAAACCGGGACTGAACATGAACTAGTTTCCTTGTTTGGGGTGTTTCTTGTTTGGGAGGGTTTATTGTTTGGGGTGTTTCTTGTTTCGGGGGTTATGAGTATTGGTTTGTTTAATTTTGCTAGTGTGGTTTGAATGATTTTGGAAAACACTGTATCAGACGTACATTCCAATGCCGTAACATGCCACAGACAAAAAAAAAAAACCTTATGGATGAACTTGGGGGAACTGACTGGCCTTATATATATTCAAGTAGCAGCGTCGGGTAACCTTTGAGGGATTTCCTGAAACTAAGGTGAAACATGCGCATCCCCTCTGGGGTACTTAAAGCCGCGTATCCCCCCAGATATTTTCGCAGCATTTTTTTAGCACCCAAAAAAAAATGACTAATCCCAATGTTGACTCTAAGTATGGGTCAAGAATAAACTAATTGTACATTAGGCTAAAAACATATCATGAAATCCACTATACTATAAATGTTAGATCCACCATAGGTCGAACACTACCTACTGATGCATTATGGAGCCTATGATGTCCGATTCTATTAGAGTCTGCTACAAATGCCGTGATACAGTCGTGAGTCAGAGGCCTCTTCGAACATTCCAGAAACAATACTTCCATTGTTCTGGTGGAGAGATTTTTGATGCCACGTTTCTCTCAGAGTTATATAAACCACTTCGGTTTTTCTCTTGAGGAACCATCAACGAATACAAGTTTAGGACAACATATGTTATAAAGAACATAACACAAATTGATAGGCTACAAGTCTATAAATGGTTTTTCGGAGAAAACTTCAAAAATGAAATGGAAAGACTCCGAGAGAGATCACTGAAGTGAGAAGTGAATTAAAAGTGTGCGCAGTGAGTTTTGAGACCTCCGTCTATAAACGCTGTTTAATGAGATGAAGTTAAAAGTGTCGTCAATAAAACGGCTTGAAAAAAGAATTATCAATGGAGATAATGTATTTGGACCTTCAATATCAATTCTTCGTTTTGTTCGTCGATTTCCATAACTGATAAGTGTTGAACTTTCAGGACATCTGTACCTCAAGATCACATACCTTCTGGCACGTGAGCAAAGTTCAGGTTCACGTGTCCTACCGGAGCGTGAATAGAGGAGCATGCAAGTGTTAAGCGTTAACACTTAATACATATGCAGATGAGTAGATTTCTAACACAAGATGAAATGTTGCTAGGATAAATTTTTGCTAGGAGGATTATTTAAGCCAATATGGTTTGGCCTATAAGAAAAGGGAAATCCGCAAAATTGAAACAAGACGAAGAAGTAAATCTGTCACGGTACCCCTAGGTTGAGTTTATATAAATCTAACAAACGTTATTACTGCTCCATAATTGAAAGCGTAAAGCGCTGAAACATTAACAATAAGAGTCTTGATATAACAGTAATAGGAATCATGCGGTATATCATACCTTGAATACCTGGAGCAAGCACTGTCAACGTAAACAAGTATTTCTTCTCTTTGAGTTAAATACTGTGAATACTGTAGATTAAAGTGAATCTGTGAATACTGGAATCACTGGGAGACCCATTATAGACAATTCTCTACTTATCAAGGTATAAATCCCAGCCCTATAAACCTAACATTGTCAATTGAAAATGTTGTACCACGACCTTTTACGGATATTCTCAAGTATGCTCATAATTTTTTAGGTGGAGAGTTTTTGATGTCAGAGTTCTCTCAAAGTTATATAAGGTGTTCTGGTTCCTCTCTTAACAACCATTAACAAAGACATGTCTAGGTGACCCATGTGACAAAAGAATATAGCATTATTAGTATCAGTATCAGTATTCAATGGTGGTATCAGTATCACTGGAGCCTCTTGCGGGGAGAGAATGCATCTCTCACTTTTGTTTAGTGAGAGGCCTAGAGTGAACTAAGTACATTTGGTCTACTTAGAGTTCTAAAGGGGAAAAGTCTTGGTATTATGGCACTGAGGAGGCCCTAAAAGAACTCTTGGTACATGACATTGAGAGGTCCTAAAGGTGAGAACCCTTAGGGGTATACTGTGAACTTCAATTTAGGGCGAGGGAAGTAGGAGGACGTTGAAGTATGTTTTACTGTTAGATCTTGAGATGTCTCAAAAATGTAATGCCTTCCATAAAGTTAACTTGTAATCAGAATCAGAATCTGGGTTTCCAATAGTATATTGAATAGAAGGAGCTCCATTCATCTTACAGATATCTTAGATTCTTCCCCCCCCCCCCCAAAAAAAAAAAAAAGAATGACTGCAATAATGGAGTATTCAAAGAAAATGGGTCAAACTTTGTCCAAGATTGACGTGGAGTGGAGTAGGGGATTCTACAAAGAGGACAAATACAGTGTTTTTCAAAACTATTCAAAACTATTCAAACCACACTAGCAAATTAAATAAGCCAATAATTCAGAAAGCATATAAGACAATCCTCCAGATTTAAGATTTCAGAGTATTGAGTTCTACTAAAGACATCCGTGAAATATTACGCCATCTAGTTTTGAAAGCAAGGCCAAGGGGTACGGAACCTTTTGGGTTATTGGTTCGAATACTTTTAATATGCAGTGTATATGGATATGGGATGTACGGGTTTACGGGTTTTATGGGTTTACATAAAATCTTACTTCCTAAAATGTTACATCCCAAAATCTTACTTCCCATAATATAAGTAGTTTGTGCTTCATTGAAAATGAAGATTGGGTGCGGATCAGAAAAATGAGCATACCAAAAAAAAACAGTGAGCATTCCAGAAAAGTAAGTGTATCACAGATTTCGCAGCCATTTTGTGACAAACCGCGAACTATATAAACCCAGATCCTCCCCACCTCATATTTCTCCCATTTCCCACCACCTTTTCTCCACAAAATCAACAGAAACAACAGAAAAAACAGAAAAAAGACAAAACAAGACAAAACAAGACAAAACAAGACAAAACAAAACCAGAAAAATTAAGAAACATCAAAAAACAAAAAAACTCTTATAATGCATCTCCTTATTCTATTCCTCCTCTTACTGATTCTTCCAGGACTTAGTGGGCTTGGAATCACAATCTCACTTATCATAGCTTACCTAGACCCAGGAAGCACCGTCCAAAAGAACAAAGATAGAGAAATTATGGAGAATGAAGGAAGAAAAAAGCAGAAAAAGAGAACAAAGAAGAAGCAGAAAGAACATTTCTTACTGACTACTCCGAAACAGACCAAAGGACAACGGGGAATAACATTTAAAGGATGTTTACAGGCTCCGCGACACTTTGGGTCTCAGAAAGTAGGAAAGGCAAGATAGATAATACCTATGGTGTAATCACTTGCATCCAGGAGTCTCATTATATAATTATATGAACCCTGAAGAAACAACAACAATAACACTCGGTCTCATTGAGACGATTGATAAATAAATAGCTAATAAAAATGAATTGCAAATAGTCTTTGGTAAGTCTAGTTGAACTACCCCTAGGATTATTAAGCCTGTGTGGTCTGTTTCATACTAAAAACAAACAGTATGAGTTAACGCGTGTTTTAGTATATATATAATATAGAGGGATAAGTAATGTAGATCCTTTAAGGCCAGATTGGCAACAAGAGTTACTACATCAGGAGGTCCATTAATTAACCAGGGTGATACACCCAGAGTATGTATCTTACTATAGGACACTGAACTCATAGTCTCATCAAGATATGTAACCACTTCAGGGGAAGTGTTTAATGCAGGAGTAGATGGAGTAGAGGTATCTGTGTTCATTGAAGTATTATCCATACGAGGTCTTTTGGCGGGTCTGGTTCTTGGAGGGATCAAGTTCTTGGAGGCATCAGGTTCTTGGAGGCATCAGATTCTTGGAGGCATCTTGGTATACCTCAAGCAGTTAATATTTGATTAAAGATCTAAACAATAAAATGAGACAGAGTCTGCATTTTATAAAACCATGTCCCATTTTATATTTGGGGAATCTTCCTCCACCAGAACAGCGATCATTGTTTTCTATGAAAACCTAATGGGTGCCATTTCAAACCATAGGGCTGCAAGCGCCCTCATTGATGTTTCTCAACATTGACGAGTCACTGGGTTGTGTGTGAAATGATTCTCTGCCACCTATAGAACAGGCACTTTTTTCGTATGGTCAAGTGATAAAGTGGACTAGACCCAAACTAGAGTGAGTAATTCTAAATCTGAACTTGTCACTATTGGTTTGTTCAAATTTGTTTAGTGAGGTTTGAACATTTGGCCGCGTTGATGATAGTCTTTAAAAAAAACTGTCACAGTGTTCTTCAAAACTACAGTGATTTTCAAAGCTACACTGATTTTAAAAACTACACTGTTCTTCAAAACAACACTGTTCTTCAAAACTACAGTGATTTTCAAAAGAATTCAAACTAGGGGGCAAAAAGTTTAAAGCCAGAACCAGCAAAATTAAACATCCCAATAACTCAAAAAGTTTTGTACCCCTTCATAGAGTCTTTAAAATCAAATGGTATAAAGGTTCACACCAACGTTCATACATTGAAGAATTCAATATTTGATCAGATTATGTTTGGAGTCTTGTCTCTTATGTATATCATCATTTAGGAGATTTGTCTCTTATGTACACCAACATTTAGAAGTCTTGCCTCTTATGTACATCACCATTTAGGAGTTAAATTCTTGAACACGTCTAATACTGGGAGTTATGTTCATTCGTTGATAGATTCCCAATAAGTGGGAATCAAGTGGTAATCCGAGTAATTATATAGCTAGCCAGTGAATACCGGAGAATGCAGGCAGGACCATTAAACGCCATGTCACGGGTCAAGGTGCCTTGAATGAGTCACTTGCATTCGTAGGCTCGAAAAATTTATTGAAATCTACTTTATCCAAGATTCTATGGAAATTACTAGGGGATTACGGACTCTAAAGATAACGTAATGGTGTTAAGGATCAATGATTTGAAATAAACTTGTTAATGTGAAATCTTTATTAAGTATTAAAAAAAATCATTTGTTGAACTATTGAGTTGTTTAATTTTGCTTCAAGTCAAGTCAATGGGATGATAGTTTAGACCAATCAGCTATTCAGATTAAAAACCGGTCAGCCAGTTTAGTTAAAGTATGGCCAGTGATGATAACAATTTGGTAGAATATGTGTTCAGACCGAATAAGTCGTTAACTGATGAGTAGTTCATAAAACTAACTCGGAGAGAACCGTGGAACCATTAAGGTGAGTCATATCTTCCATGGCTGGAGCTCATGGTTTTTAGTCTTTACTCTATTAGACTACTTCCAGTCATGTCTACTCGTAATAGGTCTAACATTAGGAGTCTTACCTCATATGTACACCAACATTTAGGAGTCTTACCTCTTATGTATACCACTATTTAGGAGGATTACCTCTTATGTACACCAATATTTAGGAGTGTTGCAGTACCAATCAAGGGTCAAACCGGGACAGAACATAAACTGGTTTCCTTTTTTTGCTTTTCTTACGGGTGGTTGGGGTTGGGGGTTATGTGTATTGGTTTGTTTAATTTTGTTAGTGTGGTTTGAATGATTATGAAAAACACTGTAATATGAGGCAATTCTCCAGATTTATATCTCCCGATTTACACATCCTCAAACTCTGCATCCCAAACATCCTTCTCTGGAACCAGCGTCTTGCCTATATAGCGGAAAGTATCATGAACAATCTTCAAAGCTGCCGGTCCTGCACCAGCAGCAGCTTTCTTCACCACTCCATTAATATGCTGGGAGAGAGATTTTCAAACAACGACGTTGTTTCTTACACTGATCCAGGACTTTGTTAAGGATTTTCATTCTCCTGAAATTATCAATATTAGGCCCCGTCTCAAATCGGCCACAAACGCGCGTTTCGTAGTTTCATCAAGAAGAAACGATGCACAATTTTTTGCAGATCCATTGAAGCACCTGAATAATGGCCTTGAAATAACCCAACATGGAATACAGGAAGTGCCAAACGAACGTGACTAAAATGACCGTGGCACGAGGCCAAATTTCCATGACATGTAGTACATTCTACAGCATTCGACAGTGACCCCATGCGAGTATCCAAAGCACTTGATTCTTGGACGGCACGGCTTTTTTCCAAATCATACAAGTCCCTGGTGGTGACCTCAACAACCTCAACATCAGACTGTGCCACGATATCTTTGGCCAGAAGAGCTCCAAACTCAAGACCCTTAATACATTTGGGTGCTTCATCAATGACTACCTCTTTCATCGGGACTTCCAGTGTATATTGAGGAGCAGAATATATATATATGTATATAGAGAGATGGAGAGAGTGCGTAAAGTGATGATTTAGCGATGCTTTTTATATCTTCAGATTTATACCTTCAAATTTATGTCTCCAAATTTATATCTCCACATTTATATCTTCAGATTTATATCTCCACATTTATATCTTCAGATTTATATCATCAGATTTATATCTTCAGATTTATATCTTCAGATTTATGATTTTCATAATATTGATTTCTAATAAAAGTTGATGTGAAACATTCCGTCTTTTGGGTTGCAAGACTATGCGAAGGGGTACGAAACGTTTTTGGAATCATTGGTTTGTTAAAATGATTGGATTGTTGGATTGATTGGATTGTTGGATTGATTGGTTTGTTTCATATTGCTAGTGTGGGCCGAATAGTTTTAGATCACTGTACTTTAAAGTGAGTGGATCTGAAAATGAGTATAACCAGATACCTAAATGTTAGACCCACCATGGGTAGCGTACTACCCATGTGGATGTTTGAACCCTGTACTGGTCGATCAGAACGACCTCCATTCCTCTATGCCGGACTAGTCTATATAAGGTGCGAAGGTTCCTCCTTGAGGAACCATCGACGAATAAACATACAAAACACACAAAACAGAGTACTGGACGTAACCAGAATCTAACATGGAGGTCACACCCAACCGTCCTACTTTTGTTACAACTGATCTTCTGGGGGTTCCCTTTTACTACGGATTTACCTTCGTGATGGCCCTTCACCAACTCGCTTCTATCCTTTATAGCGGCGCAGTGCACTCCGCCATCCTTAGAGCATCCTCATCTTACCCAAAGTCAGTATTCGTCGCATCATCCCCAACCCCTCTTGCCACCCACTCACTACAAGACAGCGTGTCCCAACTCTGGATTCTATTTGCCATCTTATGGCTTTTTCCCCACTCCATTTTCGATCTTATCGAGTTTTTGGGCGCCCTGCTCTCCACGGTGCGCACGTGGATCCACGCAATCGCACGCCACCTTTTGGCTGCAAACTCCACACACACCCCATTCTCAGGAACCAATTTCAGCGCCACACCAGGTCCTCACGCTCACTCCGCCATCACTAGCCTCCCGCCCATAGCTAAGACAATTCTTTTTGCTAACAGTGGCCCCTCTGCTACCATCGGCCCTACAGCTACCACCGACCGCTTTGCGTCTGTTAATTTTGTTCCACACCATGACCATCCTACACACGTTCTGCTCCCTTCCGTCGACTATAAGCTTCGCACGCTCAATTTCTGGTATCTCCAGGCCCTCATCGCCAGCTTAGTCCCACAAATTTGCTTACGTCTCTTCAATGGTCTTGCCCTTCATCGGGCTATTTCTAAAGCCGGCATCTGTGCTGGCTGGCCCTCGCAAACACTTTTGCACCCTACTCCGCTACGGTTAGCGCTCTTAATCCGACTCCGCCTACTTCGCTTGGTTTCTTCAGTGGGAGATAACCGACGATGAGTATTTTCTCCTAGTCAATACCTACCGGCAACAAGGATTATCCCTCGTTGAACCCGCACGTTCTTAACCAGACGGTTTATCCACCCTCAAACAACTTGCTTGTTTACCTTACCTTGAACCATCTTTCTCTCAGGTCCCCTACTACTCCACCGACGGCTACCACGACCCATTCTTCCTTCTACAAGGATTATTCTACTTTCTTTCCACCACCCACCTCAGCGACCTCACGTGAACTCTCCACACAACCTGCAGATCACCAATGTTCTACGGACCCACACTGTATCATAACTGGCCACCCAGTTTCAGACCCAGCTACGCCCCTTCCCCCGCGTCTCACCTCTTACACCTTCGGTCATGATCCGAAGGGTGCTCCAACCGGCCCCGGGGAGGAGTCCTGGCGTCAACATCAACCTTTATGTCCACCAAGTGAACACCTTAAAAACAATGAGATTAATGACCCCAAGCCCACGCCTACGGCTTACTTACACCATTTATCCCGTCCAAATTACCTTGCACTTCGATCACACAGAAATCTTCGGACTACAACTCTACTCAAGTCAAGCACCTACGGACTGATAACCGATCAAAGAACCGAATTCCTTCGGCTCGCAAAGAAATCATGACAGATACAACTATCTTCGCTGTTCCTTTCCACTCAACTACTCACGCATTGCAAACCCATTCAACTACTCACGCATTGCAACCTTACTCAACTGAGCCTTTTTGGTGAACCTGACTACTCCGTCAAACAACTTGTCACGAAGACGCATCGGCCCTGCATCATCACAGGTTTCCGTCCAAGAACTGAAATCTCCAAACCAATGCCGAAGTCTCTCGCTTTAGCGGACCTTCTTACTTTTAAGATTAATCACCGCTCGCTGCTGTTCACTACCCCACAGGCATCCCTCAAGAGGACCTCCCTCTATCAAACCGTTCAACAGGTCCTTACACATGAACTTGGACTGAGCTCCCCTTTTCTACACCAGCTTCTACACCAGCACCCACTCCCGATTAACTGAACGACAGTTCAGGCTTGGGGGGATGTTAGACCCACCATGGGTAGCGTACTACCCATGTGGATGTTTGAACCCTGTACTGGTCGATCAGAACGACCTCCATTCCTCTATGCCGGACTAGTCTATATAAGGTGCGAAGGTTCCTCCTTGAGGAACCATCACTAAAGGACCAGTTAAACAAACATTTGGGTGCTGCCAAAAGGGTACTCCGCTACCTCAAAGGAACAACAACTTTAGGGCCCATATACGTGCCTACGACATCTCAAAATCTTATCGCATACTCTGACGCAAGCTTTGCTTCGGAAGCTGATGAAGGATATCGATCGATTATAGGTTACATGATAATGTTTGGTGGATCGCCAGTACTGTGGAGAGTACATGAAAGAGGCAGACAGGCCTCTTCAGTTCAAGTCCTCGTCCGCTGAAAACTGCTTAGTCTTATGCACCGACGAGTCCACCTATAACGTGAGGCACATGAAGCACTCCAACACACAGCTTCTTCTCAACGACTTGGCAATCAACGGCTTGGAGTCCAACCTCAAAGCCATCTCTACACCATCATCTTTACACCATCATCTCTACACCATCATCTTTACACCATCATCTCTACACCATCATCTCTACACCATCATCTTTACACCATCATCTCTACACCATCTGAAGAACAACTGCGGATAGTAGTCGCACAATTACTCACGTGCGCTTCAAAAAAAATCAACCTCCACTTCGAACCAGTCCTCTTTCTCCAGCCATAATGTTAGCCTCCACCGCTAGACTCGCCAGAAGGGCCCCCATGGCCACCATGCGTGCGAGCGCATACCTCAAAGTGAGCATATGGGAAAATGAGCATACTAGATTTCGCAGCCATTTTGTGACAAACCGCGAACTATATAAAACCCAGATCCTCCCCACCTCATATTTCTCCCATTTCCCACCACCTTTTCTCCACACAAAAAACAGAAACAAAAAAACAAACAACAAAAACAAAGAACACTTATCTCAAAAAACATCAAAAACAAATCAGAAAACTTTAGAATGCATCTCATCTTTTTATCAATCCTCTTCTTACTTCTTCTTCCTGGACTTAGTGGAATTGGAATCACAATCTCATTCTACTTAGCATTCCTAAACACAGAAAACCCCTCTCACATTAAAGAAGTGAAGGAAAACATAAAGATTGTGGAGATAAAGAAAGAGAAGAAGAATACGAAGAAGGAAAAGAAGAAAATGAAGAGAAGACAAAAACTCAATTTCTTACTGACACCAACTCATAAACAAACCAAAGCAAAACGGGGCCAGACATTTAATGGATGTTCACAGGCTCCACGACAACACTTTGGGACACAGAGACCAGTCAGTAGGGCAAGATAGAACATACGAATAGTATACCTCTTGCATCCAGGAGTCTTCATTATATAACATATATGGACCCTGAGACATATAAACACTCGGACTCTTTGAGACGATTGATAAATAGCTAATCATAATTAATTGCAAATAGAAAGTAGATTAATTAGAAACACTTGGTACTATGACGACTATGAGGTCGGAGCCATAATGGAGATACCCTATGACTAATACCCATATGTACTACAGTATTACACTACTACAGTATTACACTACTACAGTATTACTACAGTACTAAAGTATTACACTACAGTATTACAGTATTACACTACTAAAGTATTACTACAGTACTAAAGTATTACTATAGTACTAACGTATTACACTACACTACAACAGTATTACACTACACTACTACTGTTAGATCCACCATAGGCAAGGCCCTGCATATAAAGGTATTATGAAGCCTCTCAATCCGAATATGGTTACAATGGTGATACGGCGTTTTACCATCAGACCACTTCGTGCATAGATGGTCTCTTTCGAACATTCCAGACCACTCTTTCCCATTGTTCTGGTGGAGAGGTTTTCGGTCACACGTTTCTCTCAAAGGTATATAAGCCACTCCGGTTCCTCTCTTGAGGAACCATCAACGAATATAAGAAGTTAGGCATAAATGTATTAAAGAACATAACAACTACAGTATTACAGTGGTTTTCAAAACTATTCAAACTAGAAGCCAACAAGTTTGAAACCAGAACTAGCACAAATAGACATCATAGTATTTCAAAAAGTGTCGTACTCCTTCACAGAGTCTTTTGAACCAAATAACATAACGTTTCAAATACGAACTAAATTAGAATTTAATATTCTGAGATCTTAAATCTGAAGGTTGGTTTGAATATTTGTGAAAAACACTGTACACTACACTACTATAGTATACACTACACTAGTAAAGTGTTACACTACACTAGTTGTTAACTCTACTCGTTGACACTAGTAAAGTATTACACTACTACAGTATTACACTACACTACTACAGTATTACACTACACTACTACAGTATTACACTACACTACTACAGTATTACTACAGTACTACAGTATTACAGCAGTTTGAACGCACTTGGTCTTTGTTAGAATTCTTATAATACACACCGAGAGTCAAAAAGAGTTCAGCAAATGAGCTATCAACCCCTCGAGCGCATTAAGACCCCAGCCTTTCAAAACACTTTGGAAAATGTCTTTAGCTTCTAATACTTGGCTTTATTCGGAGTATAGTGTAAACATACAGTTTATGGAGTATGGGGTATGGGGTATATCCTAGAGGGTATATGATATAGAGTGTTCGATTGTTGTTGTTACGTCAGGTACTCTGGTTGATATATGGTTACTCTCTGATGGTTCTCCAGAGGGAAGATTCTGAGATGCTTATATAACTGTTCGAGAGAAGGTGTGCCCTGGTATCTGACTGGGTGGAAGGCCTTATACAAATTATCCGGCAGAAAGGCTCTATAATGCCTGAATAGGTGAAGCACTACCTACGGTTATATCTAACACATACCCCTGAATATCAATATCTACTTAAACATTGGTTGAAAGGGTATGACTATGGAACCAATGGATTGATTGGAGGAATGATCAATCCGAACGTTTCTGGACTCAATGTTTCTGGACTCAATGCTTCTGGACTCAATGCTTCTGGGTATGATGCCTTGATGCAAAAGGCGATCTAATTGGCGGTGGCTCTTTCAGATGACATCATCATTAAAACCAAAGAAGGCCACCAAAAAAAAAAAAAAAAGGAACAGAGCAGGAAGCTATATCTACAGAATTTCTAATCATTGGCCTATGAAGAAGCATTACATATATACAGGCCTGTTTATTGTTGAGAATCAGTCCATGTCCTCAATAAATATCAGTACCTCTACACAAGGTAATATTGTGGGTCTGGTGTTGGTCCTCAGCTGATATATCTTTTTGGTGGTCTATATCTTTTTGGTGGTCTATATCTTTTTGGTGGTCTATATCGTTTTGGTGGTGCTCTAGAATAACGGGAGCTTGTCGTTTTATATTGGGGTGAACCTTCACACGATCATAATCACGTGAGTGACTCCGGTCTTAAAGAAACAGAACACAAATCAGGTAGAAACCACACCTATCGGATTATTAGAAACGTTTTTCTACCTCTTTACTCTTGGGTCGATTGTTGATGAATTGACAAAAATCTATCACGTTGGTTGGAATTACTTGGGGTTCTGGAACGTCATGAATGACATCATGTATGGAATTATTAGTTTGCTATCACTTTCCGCTTTATGTCTTTAGTGGAATTTATTAAATAAAGTATATTTAGGATGAAATAGATGACGTATAGCTATATTAGCTACATATGATACCATATTAGCTATGTATGATACTATATTAAATATGGTAAAAAGTCAAGTAGGTCCCCGTGGAGGAATTTATTTCCCATTAATATTTACTTTATTTAATTTTATATTAATAGCTAATGTAGTATCAATGATACCTTATTCATTTGCTATATCAGCACAAATAGTAGCTATTATATCGTTAAGTTTAACATTATGATTAGGTTCAACTCTTTGGAATCAACGCAATGTTTCAACTTCTGTTTCGTGTCACTTTTTAATACATAACAATGACGATATGATAGTATGAGAATATGACAGTTGACAGTATGAGAATATGATAGTATGAGAATATGTCAGTATGAGAATATGACGATATGATAGTATGAGAATATGATAGTATGAGAATATGATAGTATGAGAATATGATAGTATGAGAATATGATAGTATGAGAATATGATAGTATGAGAATATGATAGTATGACAATATGATAGTATGAGAATATGATAGTATGAGAATATGATAGTATGAGAATATGATAGTATGAGTATATGAAGGTATGACGGTTGACAGTTGACGATATGACAGTTGACGATATGTGTTAGAACCAATATGGGTAGACTCGCTACCCATCGGTATTTTTAGAGCCTACGAAAATCGACTAGGCAGCTACTCCCCACCGAGACTGACTACTCGTTTCTTTGTTAGTCGTTTCTTTGTTAGTCGTTTCTTTGCTAGTCGTTTCTTTTGGCACAGAATGACCGATTAGACAACTCATCGCACATTCTCATCACCCTTTTTCGTTACTTAAAGAGCTCAGGTTCCCTCTTCTGAGGAACCATCAACCAAGAAACATAGTAAACAGAGTACCTGACGTAACCGGAACATAACAATATGACCATATGACGATATGACGATATGTGTTAGATCCACCATAGGCAGGGACCTGCATATAAAGGTATTATGAAGCCTCTCAGTCCGAATATGGTTACAATGGTGATACGGCGTTTTACCATCAGACCACTTCGTGCATAGATGGTCTCTTTCGAACATTCCAGACCACTCCTTCCCATTGTTCGGGTGGAGCAATGGTTTAGGTCACACGTTTCTCTCAAAGCTATATAAGCCACTCCAGTTCTTCTCTTGAGGAACCATCAACGAATATAAGAAGTTAGGCATAAATGTATCAAAAGAACATCAAAAGTTTCATTCAAATTTAAAATATTCTGAAATCTTAAACCTGGAGAATGGTTTGAATGATTTTGCAAAAACATTGTCCACTTTCGGCCAATCCTTTTACCCTTTTACCCTTTTGTTCAACTTGAATTTTAGTATATACAATATACAGGGATACGTAAGTTGTGCCTTACTAGACCGAATTTCTAGTTCTGGGCCACCGCCTCTTCTTATACTTTTCCGGTCGTCAAAGTTCGGTATGGTCCCATTGTTCTGGTTCCACACAGCCCTATTGTTCCATAATAGTCTGCAGTTCCCATTCATCTCGGACACGTACGTGTTTCACTTGTCTGCATATAACAAATCCACGAAGTACCTTGCATCCGTACACGCTAGGTACTCGTTGACACTTTTACCCTTTTCACCGACCATTTTACCCTTTTGGACAATTCTTGACCTATACTTGTCATATTCATATCCTACCCTTTTTGCCTCTTGGCGTTTTACCTTTTTGCCTTTTTGCCTTTTGACGTTTTGGCCTATCACGGAACTATGCCGTATACAATGTTATTCGAAAGGATTCAGAACTACGTGACAAAACGATTCAGACCAAGAAGACAGAATGATACAGACCACACTAACAAAATTAAACAAACCAATAATTAACTAATTACATATCCCCTCCCAAGGTGTTGTATACAGGATAACCATAAAACCAGTTCAGTTTCCGTACTGCAAGACTCCCAAATGCAGTACATACATTTGTAGATCTCTTAACTCGTCATGTGCCCACAACTCGGGCACATCAGGTGGTCCTTTCAATAACCACGGATTACAGTCCAGAGGGCTATACTTAAGAGTGTTCATAAAGTTCATAGTCTCATCAAGGCATGTAAATACTTGAGGATTTACACGAGAGCTGTTTCTGGTGGATCTGGGAGTAGAAGACATAGTGATGTCTTCCCAGATAATATTCTGATTGGTTAATTAATTAACACTAGAATTGGGGACAGAGTTCCAACTTATATAGTTAACACACTCTAAAGGAAAGTGTAGCATAGTCTAGACTTTCGAAGAGCGTGTACCTTCCAATTCCTGAAATGATCAGTCATTGCTCATATTCAACAATATTAAGCAATCCTCCAGAGATTTAAGATTTCAGAATCTTGGAATCCAATGAAAGTTGGTGTGAAGCATTATGCTATTTGGTTTGAAAGGATATTCTAAGGGGTCCGAATCATTCTGTCTTCTTGGTCTGAATCATTCTAACTTCTTGTTCTGAATCATTCTGTCTTCTTGGTCTGAATCGTTTCGAATAACACTGTACTATAGTCTTTTTCAAAATAATTCAAACCAACCTCTTGATTTTAAGAATCCAGAATCTTCAATTTTAATGATGGTCGGTGTGTGAAACAATATGTCATTTGATTTTAAAGACTCTATGAAGGGGAACCCAAATTGTTTAAGTTATTGGGTTGTTTAATTTGGCTAGTTCTGGATCTAAGCATTTTGACCCCTGGTATGAATCAATTCGAATAACACTGTACTAGATGTTGAGAAATAGGATCCCTGGCTCCTTATTTCCTTATTTCCCTGAGATCGCAGTGGCTCACGTGACTATGGTCATGTGAAGATTCACCCCAATACATAAATGTACAAGCTCCCGCTATTTTATAACACCAGCAATATATATATATATATATATCAACTGGAGGAAAAACATACCAAGATGTCTCCCAACAACACCAGATCCACCAATATTATCTAGTGTAGAGGTACTGATGTCTATTAAAGACCTGGACTGATTCTCAATACTAGAGTGTCCTGCACTTTACACTCCATGAATACAATACTGGTGCCTATCAAAGGGACGGCAACTGAGGGGTACTTTAGGAAGCCACACCCTGCATAAAGTAAAAGTGCAACATACAAACAAATGTAACTGACCGGTAAAGAGGGGCGGGAAAGGCAAGGAATTATACCGTTGCGTTATGAGCCCCGTTCCTTACTATACCCATACTCACACCACTAAAGTACCACCACTAAAGTACCACCACCATTAAACCACACCCACACCTCTACACACCCACTCAACCACACTCACACCATTCAAATACATCACTACACCACATCATAAAGTGAAACATTCTAGGAACTAAGTTCTCTCCTGCACAAATCATACTAAACCTCTACACCCCTAAGATAAACCCGTACACCCCCAAAATACACCCCTAAGTTAAACCCCTACACCCCTAAAATATACCCCTAAAAACATGACTACACCACTATATTAACATAAATTCATCCCATACTAAACGATACACCATTATATTCCTGTACTGTACAGTAAGTTTATCACTGGAGAAAGACAGATAAGGATATACTAGATATACTAGATATACTATGAGCCCTGGCTGAAAAAAAAAACAACAAAAAGAAAAAAAGGGCACACTAAAGTTATGAGCCCCGTCATTCATGCAACTCTCGTGCATCCATGCCACCGTACGGCTCGAAGTCAAGGGCATTTTTTTGTTTCTTCGTCGGCATTTTCTTCTTATCGCATATGCACCTTCGCATCATGCAGGGACACTCCGCGACTAACGCTCATAGTAAAGTGCAACCTCTCTCTCTCCTAGGCGTCATATTCTGAGGCATAAATCTTTACACAGTTTTTCATTTTTTTTTTAGATCCCACAGTAAATATTTCTTTTTATATTGAACGTTTGTTATATGCAGGTAATCGTAAGACATATATATTATCTTTTTTTTTTTTTTTTTTTTAACCCCCAAGTCGTAGTCCACACCACTCTCCCCCTATACTAAGATATACAATACATCTACACAGTACACCTACACAGTACACCATACTTATGAGGATTTAAGGTTCTTATAGTATCTTAAGTTCCAGCTGAAACATGTCTAAAACATATCTGAAACATGCCTGAAACATGTCTGAAACAGCACTAAAACATGTCTGAAACAGCACTAAAACACTAAAACATAAACTACTACCATGGACTAAAAAATACAGATTCAATGTACTGTACTCTGACGTCATCCAATGATAAAACTCGTTGACTAAATCTTAGCGTGCATTGGACTTTGTACTTAGGACTTAGGTCCAATGGAATTGTCCTAAAGAGGAAGCTTTCACTAGTCGGGGTACCCCGAGGGAAGGTGCATGACAAAGGCATACTAACCTTATACCTTGATGCACACCAAGCTTAACAAGGTTATTAGAGTCACACTATCGCGGTACACCCCTATTGTCCCTCCTCCCCCACTTCTTTACTTCCTCCCCACTTCTTTACCCCCTCTCATCATCCCCCCCCCCCCTCTTTTGTACTCATACATGTTTTTTTTTTTTTTACGCCTAATTGGTACCCTGTCAAGAACCGCCAAGATTAGTCAGATTTTGACAGTGACAGGTAGTTACCTCAAATAGTAAAAATGCCGAAGACAGGTGCATAGAGACTGGATTGCCGCGCGCACGGCCCGTCATAAGTGCAGTCGCAGACGGCAAAGAGACGGAATTCCACGGCCAAGTTACGGGGGGAGAGAAGACCTCGGGAGTGCACATAGGGCGGTCATCGCCTGCACATAATCCCTTTTTTCAAACGCAACTGTAATGCCCTCGCTCAAAAGTGATGACATCTCACGCAATATATGCATGCACGAGCATGTTGCAATCTCGCCAACGCTGCAGCGTGCAGAGGACTCTGGGGTGCCTCTTCTCCCAATCGCCGTACAATGGCTCCGCAACACACTTCAGCCACCATGCCGCGGAATTGCCGCTCTAGGGCATTTGGTCTCTTTCTTATCGCGCGCCCCCTGCACCACTGCATCTCTGCTCAAAGATACTTCCGTGAGTATATATTTGCATGCATGTGCAGACCGCAGATTTCCCAGATTTCCCGACCCCATCCGATAGAGCCTTCTTTCCTTCCATCTCTTGCTTCTTTGACCTTATCACTGTAGACGGTTGTATCGTCTCTTCTTCTCTCCTGACGATAAGCTAATCTCATAGACGGACTTCCAGACAGACATTTCCAAGAGTGTCTTCTACTTCCTATAAAAGGCATCAGGTCCATATTAAAACCCATAGCAAACTTCCAAATGTCCAAGGAAACAAAACAACCTGCGGAGCAAACGGAAACGCTCCAATCCGATATGGAGGCCCTCTCATTTGAAGATGAAGGAAGAACCCCCACTGATGACGAAATGAAACACTTGAGACATGTTTCTGAAAAAATCCCATTGAGTTGTTGGCTTGTGGCCGTTGTGGAATTGGCCGAACGGTTTTCTTACTATGGTTTATCCACGCCGTTCCAAAATTACATGCAAAACTCCCCCGAGGACCTGCCCAAAGGTGTGCTTAACCTTAAGAATCAGGGAGCTACTGCCTTATCATATTTCTGGCAGTTTTGGTGCTATGTGACCCCAGTTTTCGGTGCCTGGGTCGCTGATACTTATCTTGGTAAGTATAACACCATTTGTGTATTCTGTGTGATCTATATTGTGGGCATTTTCATCCTTTTCATTACTTCGTTACCATCAGTGGCTTCTCACTCCACTAGTTTGGGTGGTTTCATTGCAGGAATCATTATTATTGGTCTTGGAACTGGAGGTGTTAAATCTAATGTGGCACCTTTAATTGCTGATCAAATCCCCAAGACTAAACCCGTGATTCGTGTGTTGAAATCCGGAGAAAAAGTCATCCAAGACCCAAATATTACCATTCAAAACGTGTTTATGTTTTTTTACCTTATGATTAACATTGGTTCGATGTCAGTGATTGCCACTACTGAATTAGAGGCCAATGTTGGTTTCTGGGCCGCATATTTATTACCTCTCTGTTTCTTTGTGCTTGCATTGGTGGCCCTTTTCTTGGGTAAAAACGTATATGTTAAGGTCCCAGTTTCAGAGAAAGTGATTGCCAAATCCTTCCGGGTCACGTGGCTTGCCATTAAAAACCGGTTCAATTTTAATGCTGCTCGCCCTTCTCAAAACCCAGAAGCTTCTTACCCTTGGACAGATAAATTTGTGGATGAAGTGGTGCGCTCTATTTACGCTTGTAAAGTGTTCCTTTTCTACCCAGTATATTGGGTCGTGTACGGGCAGATGATTAATAACTTCATCTCGCAGGCGGGCCAAATGGAGTTGCATGGTTTACCAAATGATATTTTACAAGCCATTGATTCTTTGGTGATTATCATTTTCATTCCAATTTTTGAACGTTTCGTTTACCCATTCATTAGACGTTTTACTCCATTTAAAGCCATCACTAAGATCTTTTGGGGTTTCGTTTTTGGAAGTGTGGCCATGTTATATGCTTCTGTATTGCAACATTTCATCTATAAAGCTGGACCATGTTATGATTTCCCTAAAGAGTGTGGACCTGAATATACTAAGATCCCTAATCATATTCATGTGGCTATTCAAACACCTGCATATTTTTTCATTGCCATTTCTGAGATTTTGGCTTCAATTACTGGCTTAGAATATGCTTATACTAAGGCACCTGCATCTATGAAATCTTTCATTATGTCCTTATTTTTGTTGACTAATGCGTTTGGTTCTGCTATTGGAATTGCTCTTTCACCTACTTCTGAAAATCCAAAGTTTGTATGGACATTTGCTGGTTTGGCCATTTCTTGTTTTCTTGCTGGTTGTCTTTTCTGGATTTGTTTCAGACATTATAATGCAAAAGAAGATGAATTAAACCAGTTGGACTATGTGCAGGAAAACGAATATGATGGTGGTTTAGCTCCAATTAGTTCGGTGTCTCATTCCGTTAAGGAGTTGCGTTAATATCGCTTCTGATGTATTAATATAGATAATTATTATGATTTACTTGTACATCTTTTATTAATTGTAAAAATTAAAGTATGGTCTATTAATAATTTAAAGTAAACATCCGTACATCTCTAGGACCAAGTTTTTAACATCAAAAGATAAGTATTCTATCAACCAGAGGCCTTCCAGAGGCCTTCAACGAGATCCTTAACCAGAGCCTTAACCAGAGCCTTAACCAGAGCCTTAACCAGGGCCTTAACCAGAGGCCTTTTTCAGAGGCCTTAAAATAACACATAACACTTATACATGTCTTGTAATTCTTATCTACCTATTATCATTTGTGTGTCTGATCCACCATAGCTAGGGATGTACCCATGGGGATATTATGAAACCTCTCTACCTGAGGTAAAGGCCAGTGTTTTTAGTTTTCTACTCAGTCTTCTAATTAGTCTTCTACTCAGTGTTGTACTCAAGCTTCCACTCTCAAGTTTGTTGGCTAAGCCTGGAAAATTATATACCAGTTGATTAGGTATTACCAATTGCTCACAAGCCTAGTCTACTTCACTAATGCCCCACTCGTCTCTTCCAGGATATACTGTCGATTTCAGAAAACACATTAGTACGGATTGAACGTCTCTAGGAAGTGTCTGTGCACTGGTTAAAAGACTCAGTCTTCTACTCATCCTTCTACTCAGTCTTCTACTAAGTCTTCCACTCAGTCTTCCACTCAATCTTCCACTCAATCTTCCACTCAGTCTTCCACTCAGTTTTCTACTCAGTCTTCTACTCAGTCTTCTACTCAGTCTTCTACTCAGTCTTCTACTCAGTCTTCCACTCAGTCTTCTACTCAGTCTACTCATCCTTCTACTCAGTCTTCATGTACGGAGTACTATGATGAACTTCAGTGAGTACATTAATGATCGCAAGGCATTGTTCCGCACCGAACTCTCCTCTTGAAAACACTATAAAAGTATCAACGAATAAAGATAACTTAATACTTGACGTAACAACAAGAATCCAACACGTAGAGGCAACAAAGGAGGTTTTTTCATGAAACTGAACCATTCAACAAAGCAGCTGAACCGGCTGAACCTGCTAAGTTTTCTTCAATACATTTATTAAAAGCAAACAACAACAAAAAAAACCGGTACTTATTGAGGTTTAAAAGGAATACGGAAATACCATGTTTTTTTTCATATATAGTTAAAAAAAAAAAAAAGGGGGAGGGTTTATTAAAAAATGGAGAAAAAGCTTTGCAAACGTGCTATATGCAGGACACTCCATTTTTTCAAACCATATTTCTTCTTTATTTTGGGCCTGAATTACAGGTCCAACTATCGGGTAGTCCTTTGAAGTAATCATGGAGTATAGTGGAAAATGTAGGATATTGAACTTTATAGATAAAGTTTATAGTATCATCAAGATATGTGGAATACTTGAGGAGTTATGTTAAAGTTTCAGCGCTATACGCTTTCAATTGTGGAGCAGTGATAACGTTTGTTAGTTTAGTTTCCTATAAACTCAACCTAGGGGTGCCGTGACAGATTTACTTATCCCACCTGTTTTAATATTGCGGATTCCCCTTTTCTTATAGGTAAAGCCATATTGGTCTGGGTAGCAACAAACGTAGCAACCACTATGCAGGATGGCTTAAAATAATCCTCCTAGCAACAATTTCTCCTACCACCAATTTCTCCTACCACCAATTTCTCCTACCACCAATTTCTCCTAGCAACATTTCATCTTGTGTCAGAAATGGACTCATCTGCTTATGCATGAAGTGTTAACATTTAACACTTGCATGTTCCTCTATTCACGTTCTGGTAGGACAAGAAGGCACGTGAGCAAAGTAACATATTTCAAGACTGTTCAATATTTGGTTCCGTGTTTTGCGGCTTTTAGGAGAATTGAATGGTTTTGCTTTCAAAGGAGGATTGACGAAAACTATTGCTGGACATCCTTCATCAAGGCAACAGGTGTAAATCGGTTTGAAAAGCTGCAACCTCCTCCTTCAACAAAACCTGGAGAACACCCAAATCCTTTTCATCCTCCTCACGGCCGAACTTGTCGGGGTAATATTCCCCTATAGATTCTTGCCCCATGTTTGCATAATGTTTGCATGTATCAGGTCATGAAAAACCCCCCAATGTCTTATTCAGAAACAATGCAAAAAAAAAAAAACTTTGGGAGCGGTTGATGCCTATAAAAGCCCTCTCTTGGATGGACTCGTAGGACTCTCTTATACCTATAACCATTGGATCAACTCTACCATTGACTCATAAACCAACTTATACTATCGACCTAATATGGAATTCTCTCACGTTTTCCTGGCCTTGCTCATGGCAGAAAGTGTCTCTGCAAGCTATAACCGGCTCTTCTACGCTAAGTACAATGGCTTCCTTGTGCCTCTCAGTATGGTGAACACTCCAGAACACAAGTTATTGGTTCTTCAAGAGCCCACACTTCCCCTGGCTCCCATGTTCGCATACAATAGTGGAACTGCACTTACCGGCGAATTCAATGATAAGGAAATCTTTGGTATTTTCGAAAATGATATTGTGATTGGTAAAAGCACAAAAGTAAAGCCATTGAGACTCCGGATAGGTCAGAACTATAGGGTTGTTAATTTCCGTCCTACCTCTACACTAATTATATTGGTGGGTCTGGTGTGAGGAGACATCTTGGTATATCCTCCTTTATTTGATGTATATTTTTTTTGGTGGTATTATAAAATAGCGGAAGCTTATCCTTTCATACAGTGATTTTCAAAACTATTCAAACCAGGGAGTCAAAATGCTTAGAGCCATAACTAGCAAAATCATACAACCCAATAACCTTCCAGAATAATGCTTCCTATTGTTCAGGTGGAGAGCTTTTCGGTGCCACTTTCTCTCTTTAAAATTCTAAAAGAACCTCCTAGATTCATCTTTGACGACCCATCAACGAATACAACCGTCTATGAGATTAGCTTATCGTCAGGAGAGAAGAAGAGACGATACAACCGTCTACAGTGATAAGGTCAAAGAAGCAAGAGATGGAAGGAAAGAAGGCTCTATCGGATGGGGTCGGGAAATCTGGGAGATCATTCAGCTTCACTGTTACTCCTAGGTCGCTTCTCCCAGAGTCACTTGCTTTAGCATTTACCGCTTGCACCCTTGGGCTATTTTGAAAAAAAGCATAACGAGGATTTCTTTTTATATTTTTTCCTTTTTCAAAATTAGATTTTAATTCTTCTAAATATTTGTAAAAAGAATGTAGTAGTAGTAGTAGTAGTAGTCAGTAGCAGTAGTAGTAGTAGTCAGTAGTAGTAGTAGTAGTAGTAGTAGTAGTAGTGAGTAGTATTAGTGAGTAGTAGTAGTAGTAGTGGTGGTGGTGGTAGTAGTAGTAGTATTAATAGTGAGTAGTATTAGTGAGTAGTAGTAGTAGTAGTAGTAGTCAGTAGTAGTAGTAGTAGTAGTAGTAGTAGTAGTGAGGAGTATTAGTGAGTAGTAGTAGTAGTAGTGGTGGTGGTGGTAGTAGTAGTAGTATTAATAGTGAGTAGTATTAGTGAGTAGTAGTAGTAGTAGTAGTAGTCAGTAGTAGTAGTAGTAGTAGTAGTAGTAGTAGTGGTGGTGGTAGTCAGTAGTAGTAGTAGTAGTAGTAGTAGTATTAATAGTGAGTAGTATTAGTGAGTAGTAGTAGTAGTAGTAGTAGTAGTAGTAGTAGTAGTAGTAGTCAGTAGTAGTAGTGGTGGTGGTGGTAGTAGTTGTTAGATTCTGGTCACGTCAGAGGTACTCTGTTTATCATTTGTCGATCAACGAATACAAGTTTAGGCACAAATGTATTAAAAGAACATAACACTAATACTCTACTACTCACTACTAACTACTCTACTACTCACTAATCTACTACTATTACTACTCTACTACTATGACTACTCTACTACTGACTACTATGACTACTCTACTTCTACTCACTACTCTACTACTCACTACTCATCAAATACATTACTGTGGGTAAGACTATTGTATTTATAGACAATAATTTTATCTATGATTTTTCAATCAATTTCTAACAACAACTTAGCGGTCGCCCTACTATAAATATGAAATAAAGAAAAAGATTTTTGTGCCACTTCATAGAGTCTTTAAAATCAAATGACATAATGTTTCACCCACCGACCATGATTAAAATTCAAGATTCTGTATTCTTAAATCTAGAGATTGGTTTGAATTATTTTGAAAAAGACTGTATTGAGGTGAGCCTTCACGTGACCAAAGTCACATCAGCAAGAGCTGCTTTCTCAACGATTCCCAATGTCATTATTGTTGAGAATGTCCATAAACACTCGCATAGACTGGAACACCTATCTTGTTTCTCTTTAAGAGTGTTATCAATTCTGGTACGCTAGTGTTCATAGTTTCAATGTATTCTTTAACTTGTGCGACTTATATAGACTAGAATGTCTGTCTGTCTGTATTTGTGGGTCTTAATCGATTTACTCCTCAACCATGAGCGAGTTCCCCTCTTTATATATTTTGGGAAGCCTTGAATTCCGTCTTCCTGTACCAGAATTGTTTTGTTAATTCCTTGTGTGGAGTCAAACCCCCAAGCCTATGACTCCTAACGCCAAGCCTATGACTCATCACGCCAAGCCTATGACTCCTCACGCCAAACCCCGGTTTATACTATCCGTCCGCACATATACATTCTTCGGACCCTTATGAGACTTGTCCCTTTGTCCCATTCCGCTGTCCTTCAGGTAACCCTTACCTGCACACGCGGGTTAGGACATCTCACATGTTCAACAAGGCACACTCCTTTCGCATGACTTTGCAGCAATCGCTGCGCTTAACGCTACGCTTAACGCTACGCTTAAAAACGCTACGCACCATTCTGCTCCACGACTCTTCAGTGAACTATGTGCAATAGCAGTGATCACTTTAGGAGATGTCAAAACCGATAAGCCCTCCGTCTTTACATCACTCAATCCATGGACAGGTTGCTATTTCTGGCTCGAGCTCTCTGATTCAATAACGTCTTACCCGATTCAATATCCTTACCTGATTCAATAACTTCTTAGCTGATTTAATACAGTGTCTTTCAAAATTCTTCAAACCATGCTCCAGATTTAAGTGTTCAGAATATTGAGTTCTAATGCAAGTTGATGTGAGATGTCCCGCCAGTGGGTTTAAATGACCGTGTGAAGGAGTACAAAACGTTTTGAGTAATTGGTTTTTTTTTTTGCTAGTTCTGGTTCCAAACATTTTGCCCCCCTGGTTTTGAATAGTTTTGAAAACACTGTATATCCTTACTTGATTCAATATCCTTACCCGGTCCAATATCCTTACCTGGTTCAATAACGTCTCACTTGATTCAATATCCTTACCTGATTCAATATCTACCTCACTTGATTCAATATCCTTACCTGATTCAATAACGTCTCACTTGATTCAATATCCTTACCTGATTCAATATCTACCTCACCTGATTTAATGAAAGCTGCTACATTACTGAACAGTCCTTGTTTTTATCCGCTTTGCCGTTGGTTCGACTTTACTTGTGTGTTGAACGTTTACCGAAAGCCATTTGTCAGAAAGCTATTTGTCAGAAAGCCATTTGAATTGGGCTTAGCCAGCGTCTTTATTGTTATTTTTGCAATCATGGGCTTGCGAAGATTGTTGCGTAGTCCCGGACTTCTTTTTCGGTTTTTCTTCCAGATAATGCCCCAAATCGCAATGAACCCTTGCAAAAACTCGCTTAACTGGTTAACTGGATCGCAGCAAATTATCCCAATCAGCCGGGTACGACCCCCATGTTATGTTCTTTATAACGTATGTTGTCCTAAACTCTTTTATTCGTTGATGGTTCCTCAAGAGAGGAACCACAGTGGTTTATATAACTTTGAGAGAAACGTGGCATCGAAAAACTCTCCACCAGAACAATGGGAAGCAATGTTCTGGAATGTTCGAAAGGGGGCCTCGGATTCACGACGTTGTTACAACAATCAAATGTCGTGTCACGGTATTTGTACTAGACACGACTAGAATCAGACATCGTAGGCTCCATATTGTACCTATAGGTAGTGTACTACCTATGGTGGATCTAACAGGTACGACCTCCATGTTATGTTCTACCAAAACATTTATGCCTAAATTCTTATACAAGTTTAAGGCAATATACGTTATAAAAAACATAACAATATGTATAAACTGTTGAGTTATGTTTATACTATTGAGTTATGTACACATTGGCCTGAGCCATACTAAGCGTGAGAAACCATCGGCTTGAATAACGAGACTGCACTTCAGCCAGAGGATCATTCATCAAAACAGAAAGCAGAAAACGGATGGGGTTTAAGAGCCAATTTGTCATGGAATACTTGAAGTCACAGAATCATGACTTCTTGGTGTTGCTGTACTACTGTCTAGTCTACTGTCTAGTCTACTGTCAAGTCTACTGTCAAGTCTACTGTCAAGTCTACTGTCTAGTCTACTGTCTAGTCTACTGTCTAGTCTACTGTCTATTCAACTGTATACTGTATTGGCTGCTGTACTGTCTACTGTACTGTACTGTACTACTCTCCACTATACTACTCTACCATCTACTGTACTGTACTTTAATCTAACCAAGTGATGAATACGTTTCAAGCAGTGGCCAATAAACATAAATAGGAGAGTAGTATAGTATTATAGTAGTATAGTAGTATAGTGTAGTAGAGTAGTAGAGTAGTAGAGTAGGAGAGTAGTAGTGTAGTAGAGTAGTAGAGTAGTAGAGTAGTAGTGTAGTAGTGTAGTAGTGTAGTAGTGTAGTAGTGTATAGTAGTACATTGGTGCGTTTGTTATACTCTTTATAACGTGGGTTGTCATAACCTTGTATTCGTTGATGGTTCCTCAAAGACCGAGACTGAAGTGGTTATAAAACTTTGAGGGGAACTTGGGATTGAAGAACTGTCTACTAGAATAATAGGAGGTATTATTTTGGGATTGAAAAACTGTCTATTGAAACAATAGAAGGTATTATTTTGGGATGCTTAAAAAGGGCCTCCCAGTCACAAGTTGTCATGACGACCAAATGTCATGACGACCAAATTCCGTGACCACCAAATATCCTCATACGGCAATTGTAATACACACAACTAAAATCGGACATCCTAGCATCCATATTGAATCTATAGGTAGCTGTTAGACCCACCATGGGTAGCGTAATACCCATGTGGATGTTTAAACCCTGCACTGGTCGATCAGAACTGTTGACCATGTGATGTGTGCTGCTCCGTGTATGTAGGTATTGTGTTACCTGTAGTACAACGGAATTGGACAAGCCTCATAAGGTTCCGAGGAGCTCATTTGTATATATATATATATATGTTTTATCCAGGGCTTGGTGTCAAGAGTAGTCAGGTTTGACTTCAGACAACCAAATCTCATATAAAGTTTGGTGTACACTGATTTTGGTCATCACTAATAGGTCACCACTAATAGGTCATTATAATCGATACTATAAAAAGAGACTAGAAGAATATTATCTGTGTATCTTACGGGTGTACGAATTTTTTATATGGTTTTTAAAAGGATGGCTGATTGTTAAGACGTACTTATTATACTAGATTCATGGTATGTTCAGTATATGTCAGTAGACTGCGAAAGTCGCGTCAGGTTAGAAATTATGTGAGGGTCAATGAACAATAGGATAATAAATAAAGTGAATACAATTTCTTACGCGAGAAGAGGCCTCATACACGTGACCACTTTCTCTTGAGCTCTGGCCCTGATTTTTAGGACTCTAGTTCGGACCCTGATTTTTAGGACTCTTGTTCGGGCCTTGATTTTTAGGACTCTGGTTCAGGCCCGGGTGGTGGTTTCGGATATTGTGGCTGTGCGACCTCATGCTTTGGTTTTGGCTTTGGCTTTGACTTTGGCTTTGACTTTGACTTTGACTTTGACTTTGGCTTTGATTTGCCTGGCCATCGTGCTATGGTGCATGGGTTTTGTGGGGCGGTTCTGGAAGGGTACTGAAACAGCATATTTGCCTTTTTGCCAGCTACGGAGCGCTCATGGGGTTTGCATTTGTATTAGTTTGGACAGTGGGTCATCAAGGGCTCCAGCAGTTTCCTGCACCTCGAGACATTGGACTTTGACAGCGGGTGGGCGGTTGGAAAATGATCTCCGGATCTTCTTTTAATTATACTGACACAGTTATTTCGATGATCTCTTATCCGAACGCCCTCGTCCCCTCTACACATCCCATTTCGGTCCTCTTTACGCCACCAAACTCTTGCCGACTTTTGTTCTCATCATGACAGTATTAGAGCAGACCAGAGCAGACCAGAGCTAGATTGAATCTAGACAACCAATAGATAAGGGTCAGATGGAACTTTTTCATTCATCAAAAAAAAAAAATACCCATGGTTGAGTGGTCCGTATGAAGTCACATGAACATTTACAACAGAAAGATGTACTGATCCCCCTCCTTATCAGATAATTTAGATATGATGACAATCAGGACATACCAGACCGGACAAACCAGACCCGACAATGACAGACAAAGAAGATAAAGAAGATAAAGACAGACAAGGACAGACAAAAAAAAAGGTGAAAATGGTGAAAATGAAAGTTCTGATTTCACTACTCAGCTTAACGAAGGACGAGATGAAATCGTGGAGATTCCTTCTGAAGATGATCTTAATGACGATGATCTTGATGGACTCAAGGAACTTTCAGTCATTAAAACAGAACAACCAGACAACTTGCACGTGATCCGCGATAGTGATTTCAGTGATAATGACGATGAGCTCATCCAACTCTCCAAAACAGTGGGTTTACCCAGCGGAATTCCAAGCGAGCCGTTTCTCGATGAAGTGTACCGGATTCTTCGGGCCAATTTCCGGCTTAGCGAGTTCCGGTCCAACGAATTAGAGGCCATTGTGGCCACACTCAAGGGAAAAGACGTTTTCGTGCTTATTCCAACCAGAGGAGGAAAATCCTTATGTTTCCAACTCCCGGCTTTGGTCAAAGGTGGACGTACCAGAGGAACTACGGTAGTTGTTTCACCGTTAATCCCCCTAATGCAGGACCAAGTTCAACATCTCCAAGCCAAAAACATTAGGGCAGGCATGATTAGTTCCAAAGGAACTGCAGATGAGCGAAATACTACTTTTTAAAGCCCTTACTTCAGGTCAATTGGATTTGGTGTACCTTCTGCCGGAAATGATCAATAACTCAGGTCGTGTACAGAAGGTTATTAGCAAGCTCCATGAAAATGGCATGTTGGCACGTGTGGTGGTTGATGAAGCACATTGTGTGAGTTCGTGGGGCCATGATTTCCGACAAAGAAGACAAAGAAGACAAAGACAGACAAAGACAGACAAAGACAGACAAAGACAGACAAAGACACACAAAGACAGACCTCGACAGACCTCGAAGAATTGAGAGACTGTACACTTGGATTCAATTCCATGGGATTGGTCGTGAGTATAAAATGAGGAGTTTTTGGTATGTGTCTCGTAAACTCGCCCATACAATTGTATGAAAGAATGTGGGGATAACGAATAGATCTACTCGATTTGGACAGTTTTGAAACAAAACGAAAATACTGGATTTGAACCACACTTTTGGGTTTGGACTAGAAAAGTGCTAGTCATAAATGGGTATAAAGCGACGTTATAAGTACCCCTAACTCTTTGAGAGGAGTACCCTTAAATCTTTGAATTTTTACCTTACCCCAGATACCATAGACCATATACAAAAACCCATACACATATACCATAGACCAGATACCATACACCATACACCATACACCATAAATCATATATGTTGATCAGCCTTTATGAGTTCATCGAGGATTACGAGTTCATCGAATTGTCAGTTAGAATCTTGCATTCTGTGGGTGAAGAAGGCCTCAAGACAACTATTTCTTTTCCCACACTGAGAATCAAATATGCTCTATTTCTCTATATACCTGTGATGAGTTACCAGGAAAGAAATACACTAGTGAACTACGATACTAAACCCTAGACCATAGAAAAAAAATACTATTTCAATTTCGACTTCGACCTTGAGTTCGACTTTGACTTTGACTTTGACTTTGACATTCTTAAACATGATAGAAAGACCCGTGCACCAGAAACCAGAAACCAGAAACCAAAAAACCCGTGCACCACAAGACTATTTTGGTCTAAAGCGTGAGGCACGGGTGTAGACGCGTATCAACACAACACCTACTACACGTTAACTTATCTTCATACCGGCTAGACGCCATACCACGGCGGCCCAACCATTCCATATTATAAACCGCCTACTCCTTCTCCTACGTCGCATCCCTACCTCCGTCCCAGAAAAAACCTGTACCTTCCGTTCTTTCCCCTCCTTCCCTCCCCCCTTTTTTTCTTTCTTTCTTTCCCTTCCAATCATGTCGGCAACGCAGCCCACTCAAACTCAACCTACCCAAACTCAACCAACGCAACAATCTCCCCATACACAATCACAAGAAACAAATACGTCACAGATCTGCCGGCTTATATGCACGACGGGTCAATTCCAGCAGTTTGTGCTCAATAAAGAGACGTGTCGAAGAAATGAAGGAGGTAAACTCACATGGATTTTCGGACGAAATGCTGATTGTGATATTGTATGGAGCAAGTGTTCTAGATTCTCCAATAAACATTTCCGAATGTGGTGCAACGCTTCGGATTCCACTCTTTGGATGCAGGATACCTCTACCAATGGTACATGGCTTAATGGAGTCCGTATAGTCAAAGGTTCTAATTATATTTTGAACCAGGGAGATGAAATTTCCGTGGGTATAGGTGTTCCCAAAGACGTTATTCGGTTTGTGGTGCTTTTTTCCGATTTTTATAACCCTTCAAACGCCCAAAATACCTCCGTCATTAAGGATGAAGGTATATACAAGGATTACATTGTCAAGAATGAAACCATAGGCCAGGGAGCGTTTGCCACGGTGAAAAAGGCCATTGAACGGAAAACTGGCAAGTCATATGCTGTCAAAATTATCAATAGGAGGAGAGCCATCCATGCAGGAGGCAAAGGGGCCATGATGGGAGTCAACCGAGAGTTGGAGATTCTTCAGCAACTTGATCATCCCAATATCGTGAAATCCAAATCATTTTATGAGGATATTGAAAATTATTACTTGGTCATGGAATTGGTTCCAGGAGGTGACTTGATGGATTTCGTGGCTGCAAATGGTGCAATCGGAGAAGATGCAACTCAGGTAATCACCAAACAAATCTTGGACGGTATTGCTTATGTTCATCGATTGGGAATTCTGCATCGGGACTTGAAACCAGATAATATTCTCATCATGCAGGACGACCCCATTATGGTCAAGATCACCGACTTTGGTTTGGCTAAAATCTCCGATAATGCCACTTTCATGAAGACTTTCTGTGGTACGTTGGCATATGTGGCTCCTGAAGTCATTACAGGTAAGTACGACCTGCAGGCAGCCCATTACTCTAATCTTGTGGATATTTGGTCGCTTGGGTGCTTGGTGTACGTGCTCCTAACCTCGCATCTTCCCTTCAATGGCAAAACTCAAGCACAGATGTTCCAGAAAATTAAACTGGGTGAATACCATGAGTCACCGTTGAACTCGTACCAAATTTCTGCCCATGGTAGAGATTTTCTCCGGTGCTGTCTCATGGTGGATCCTGCAGAGAGATTCACGGCTGATGCAGCACTCCAACATCCTTGGCTTCTGGATGTGGATGGGTACGAAGCGGAAGATGTTTCAAATGGCTCACAAAATGTTTCCCAAGGTTCCCTGTTGAAATCACTGTCCCAGAAATTGAGTTTGTCTCAAAGCACCTCGCAAAAAGCCCGGAAAATCGAAAATGGAGTGCATATTAATGCATCCAGCAAGCTAGATGATGATATCATGATGAGGCCGTTGGAGGGCTCTAAACCGGGTAATCGTAACCATGAGTTTAAAGTCCCTAAGCGTGTTGTGCCATTACCACAATCCCAGCTTCCACCAATGGAACTTGGAGAAGTGCTGCAAAACCAGCAAAAACATGTACCCAATCCCAATGGGGAAGCACTTGAAAAACTCCATCTTGAAGCGCAAAAATCTGACCATCCTAAAGACACTTTCGTGACTCTCAAGCCATTGAGCGAGAGTTTTCTAAAAAAACCCATCTACATTCGTCAAGGAGTCAACCCTTATTCCATAGGAAGAAATGAGGCATGTGACACGTTCATCAACGACGACCGAATGTCCAAAATCCATTGTCTTTTTTCCAGAAAAAGACACCCCGTGGCCGGCAGTTCGATCTACGAAAGCCCTGCACATTGTCTAGAAGATATATGGCTTCTAGATTTCAGCACCAACTCTTGTTATGTCAATGGAGTGAAGTTGGGCAAACACAAGAAAGTGCAGCTTTTCAATAAAGACCGGGTGGATCTTTTGGTGGACGAGGAAATCCACCAGCTGATGAGTTTCATTTTTACTATCAATGATTCTACGGGACTATTTAATGGAGGCGAGCGGATGCAGGAATCTTTAGTTTCTCCACTTGCTTTGGATCAAAACGATATAAAGCTACGGCCAGTTCTCGCAGAAGAAGCAGTTAATGACTCCGAGACTGGTTCGAAAAACCCATTTGAATCGTCGGGATCACGAAGAAGACTTGAAGATATACGCAGCTCTCCAATTCGCCAAAACAAACGGGCAAAACTCCACAGTGGACAGGCTCGGCCTACCAACTCGTGGGTATAGAAGTTACTACTTCACATGGGAGATGTATGAAATATCTAGACATCTGGCATTAAACAGAGTGGCATAGAGTCATGGGATTGAACTATGGGTACTATAAAGTTGAGTACTATAAAGTCGGGTACTATAAAGTGCTGTGGAGTGAAGTTGCCTTAAAATACCATCAATCATAAAAATGAAAGCTTGCAACTTCTTTCGGACATCAATGGAACACTGGACTGGATGATGTCATTGCTTTCCTGTTTTAGCTCCCAAAGTCATATAATAGAGACTATATCTGATACTCGCTACCATACTGGAATCGGTCTCATCTACATTAGTCCATTCGATAACACCTTAGCGAGTGGATCCTGAGTTTTGTGCTTCAGAGTATACAGTGTTTTTCATAATCATTCAAACTAGTCTCCAGGTTTAAGAGCTCAGAATATTGAACTCTAATGAAAGTTAATGTGAAACATTCCACCATTTGGTTTTTAACACTGTGTGAAGGAGAGCAAACCTTTTTTGAGTTATTGGTTTGTTTAATTTTGGTAGTTCTGGTTCCAAACATTTAGCCACCTGGTTTGCATAGTTTTGAAAAGCACTGTACCTCGGAGCTACCAGGTTCTGCATTCACTAGGACACTACTCTATACTCCAGAGTACTTTATACTCAAGGAATAGTACCCTTTACTTACGTACTACTTCATACTTATGTATTATTATATACTTACGTACTACTCCATACTTATGTATTATTATATACTTACGTACTACTCCATACTTACTTACTACTCCATATTTACATACTACTCCATACTTACGTACTACTCCATACTTACGTACTACTCCATATTTACATACTACTCCATACCTACGTACTACTCCATACTTACGTACTACTCCATATTTACATACTACTCCATACCTACGTACTACTATTCGTGTATACTTTTGTAATGCCATATCTCATAGTCATAGACGATATTGCTCAAATGAGGTTATGTATGAACCTATGGTATAAAATTAAAATAAAAAAAAAGTAGTTAAGAATGTATAGTTGTTATATTTTATGGGTGTATCATTATGTTAACATTGGATAGTGCTATAAAAAGGTCACCCCCTTCTCCTCCCCCCATTGAGAATTGAGTATTGAGTATTGAGTATTGAGAATTGAGTATTGAGTATTGAGTATTGAGTATTGCTATGGGTTGCAACAGTTGCGAGTTTCTGCAGTTCAGTTCTCCGAGGCCGAGATAGAACTTCTGGACTCATCCATGGTTCTTAGTCCTGATATATATAAGCTCCAGCTTGTACTCACTAAGGGAAACCAGGTGGAGGACCAGGACCCATTTTTTGGAGTTAGACATCAATAACTTCAATACCAACGAGCTTGAAGTGCAGATAAAAAATGGGCCACCTTCTCCCCAATGTTGCGGAGCAAAGCATATTGCCATTCTCGTCGAACTCCTGCATTCCCACTAGACTCTTGATCACTTTAGGAGCAGCAGCCACCATTTGCAAGTAGGATCTGGATAATCCCAATTGGCCGAGGGGAAGTTTCAATTGGCCGAGGGGAAGTTTCAATTGGCCAAGGGCAAGTTTCAATTGGCCAAGGGCAATTTTCTTTTTTTTGCACCGTCTTCAAAATCGAAACCACCAACCTAAACGTTCGTTCCACCCCTACTTATCGTCAATCGTCTGTATTGAAGAATGAAAGAATATCGATGATTTTGCGGCGGTTTTGTACGATTGATTTATGTTAAGAGACTCTATGCATATTGCTGGGCGAGAACAAACAATGGTGGCCGGTCATTTCTACTCCAATGCGGTGTGTATACTATATATCGTTGTAGCCCAAGTTCGCCTTTAGTGGCCCAAGTTCGCCTTTAGTGGCCCAAGTTCGCCTTTAGGTTGTCCTGGTACATATGCCCTGTTCGGACTTCAAGGCCTCCACTTTCTTCTGAAGACCACTTTCTTCTAAAGACTTTTGATTTCGCCAGAAATCTTTTCAGTAGCTTCATTTGACACCTCGGCAACTGGTTATCCTTCACCCGAAGAAGCCACCCACTTACTTGTGATCGTGGTCTTTGACTTCAATCTTAGGTTGTTAAGGTGTCTCAAACTGGCATCACTCAAAACTTGTTGAGTCCTCTCATTCAAAATTTGACGAGTTGTTCCATTGAAAGGTTAAGTTGAGGCGTCTCCTTACGAATTGTTAAGGTTTATGTTAGATCCGCCATAGGCAGGGTCCTGGCTATGAAGGTATTATGAAGCCTCCCAGTCCGAATATGGTTACAATAGTGATACGGCGTTTTACCATCAGAGCACTTCGTGCATAGATAGTCTCTTTCCAACATTCCAAAACACTCTTTCCCATTGGTCTGGTGGAGAATTTTTCGGTCACACGTTTCTCTGAAAGTTATATAAGCCACTCCGATTCCTCTCTGAACGAACCATCAACGAATTTAAGAAGTTAGGCATAAATGTGTCTCGAATCCCCTAGTCCTGGAACACTGCAAAGTAGATAAATATTGCATTAACAGGCTTGAGCACGACACTCCAAAGTTCTTTCTAAACAAACTTGTATATCAGACGTATACAGTGATTTGCAAAACCATTCAAACCAGGGGACAAAATGCTTAGAGCCAGAACTAGCAAAATTAAACAACCCAATTACTCAAAAAAGTTGGTGCCCCTTCATAGCGTCTTTAAATTCAAATGATATAATGTTTCATACACAGACCATCATTAAAATTCAAGATTCTGTATTCTTAAATCTAGAGGTTGGTTTGAATTATTTTGAAAAAGACTGTATTCCAATGGCGTAACATGCCACAGAAAAAAAAAAAACCTTATGGATGCGTTTAGCGGGGGGACCATGCCATAGAAAAAGACCTTATGGATGAGTTTAGTGGGACGTTCAGCGGGGCGTTCAGCGGGGGAACTGGCTGGTCTTATATATATTCAAGTAGCGGCGTCGGGTAACCTTTGAGGGATTTCCTGAAACCAAGCTGAAACATGCGCATCCGCTCTGGGGTACTTAAGACCTCGTATCCCCCCCATATATTTTCGCAGCATCTTTTTTAGCACCCAATCTAATCTCACTGTTGAGTCTAAGAGTCTAAGAGTCTAAGTATGGGTCAAAACTAACCTGATTGCTTATTAGGCTAACAAACATATCATGAAAGCCACTATACCATAAATGTTAGATCCACAATAGATAAAACACTACCTATTGATGCATTATGAAGCCTACGATGTCTGATTCTAATATTGTCTATTACAAATGTCGTGATAAAGCATTTGGCTATTATGAAGACTCGTGAGTCTGAGACCCTTTTCAAATATTCCAGAATAATGCTTCCCATTGTTCTGGTGGAGAGTTATCTCTCAAAGGTATATAAGCCACTTTGGCTCCTCTCTTGAAGAACTATCAACGAATACAAGTTTAGGACAACATACGTTATGAAGAACATAACAAATAAGATGATTTATATCTATTATCTTCTAACGTGATTTACTAACCTTTTACCAATTAATCAGATGTTAATTATTAAATAACATAACTAATGTTAGAACCGCCATGGGTAGACACACTAACCATGGGTAATTTAGAGCCTACGAAAGTCGATTATTCAGCAACTCGCCTCTGAGTCTTACTAATGGGTCTTTTGATTACTCTTTTCGTCTATTGCTCATGTTTTTGTGCTGACCAAATGCAGTCTACTCCTTCATTGGACAACTGTATGACCGATGAAGTCATCTCATCTCATCTTATCGGCTCAGTTCATCGCTTGATTTTACCAGATTACTATATACAGTGTGCTTCAGAACTATTCATACCAGGAGGCAAAATGTTTGGAACCAGAACTAACAAAATCAAACAAACCAATAACTCGAGAAAGTTTCTTACTCCCTTCACACAGTCTTTCAAATTAAGTGTCATAATGTTTCAAACACCAACTTTCACTAGAATTCAATATCATAAACTCTTAAATCTGGAGGTTGGCTTGAATAATTTTGAACAACACGGTAAATAGCTCAGAATCATCGTTAGAGGAATCATCGACGAATATAGATAACTTTAGTACTTAACGTTACAACAAGAATCTAACAACTAAATGCTGATCTTGATTGTTGATACGAGGTAAATCCATATTCAAATGGACCATCTTTTTCAATATAAGAATTAAAAAAAAAAAACAAGCTGCAATTGGAGCTGAATATAAATAAAATGTAAAGAACAAAATGCAAATAATCAAATATTTAATGTTTTATTTAGAAGAAATAGGTGTAAAACCTATGAAATGATATTTAATATAAAAAAAATATAGTAATAATAAAATATGTTGGCCTTCAGTTGAAGTTTTAAGATATATAAAATATGTCTTGACAAAGTACTCATTCAGTCTATTATTTACAGTATTTTTTCAAAATCATTCAAACCAGCCTCCAGATGTAAGATCTCAGAATACTGAATTCTGATTTAGTTGGTGTTTGAAACGTTATGTTTTTTTGGTGTGAAAGACTCTGTGAAGGAGTACGACCCTTTTTAAATTACTGGGCTGTTTAATTTGGCAAGTTCGGGTTCCAAGCTTGTTGATCCCTTAGTCTGAATAGTTTTGAAAAACACTGTACTACTACTGAAGCAGTCTGGTATTTACTACTCATTCAGTCTACTATTTATTATTACTGAAGCAGTCTAGTATTTACTATTGAAGCAGTCTGGTATTTACTATTGACACCAATTTACTGTTAATGTTTCAGAGCTTTACGCTTTCAATTTTTTGGGAGCAGTGATAACGTTTCTTAGATTCCTATTAAACTTAAACTAGAGGTACCGTGACAGATTTACTGATTCATCTTGTTTCATTAATGAGGATTTCCCTTTTCTTATAGACCAAACCATTTGGGTCTGTGTAGCAACCAATATGCAGGATGGCTTAAATAATTCACCTAGCAACAGTGTAATGTCTGCATAATAAAGTTGTTGTTCTATAAGATCGTACTGGAGTTGTGTATATAAGAATACGACCCTGGAAAACTCACGGATATAAAATTGGCATATGGGTTAGATTCTTGTTACGTCAGGAACTCTAGTTTACTATGTTCATTCGTCGATGATTCCTCCAGCGAGGAATCGGAGCCGCTTACAGTGTCTTTCAAAACTATTCATACCAGGGGGCAAAATATTTGGAACCAGAAATAACAAAATTAAACAAACCAACCACTCGAGAAAGTTTCATACCCCTTCACACCGTCTTTCAAATTAAATGTCATAATGTTTCAAACACCAACTATGACTAGAATTCAATATTATGAATTCTTAAATGTGGAGGTTGGTTTGAATAATTTTGAACAACACTGTATATACCTCTAACAAGGTGTTGCATATAGCTCAACAAGTAAAACCAATTCATGTTCCGTCCGTTTTGAACCTTGATTGTACTGCAAGAGTCCAAAATCAAATGTAATTATATATGAAGCAACCGCCCAGATTGCATATTTCATATTTCATATTCCACATTTCATATTTCATATTTCATATTTCAGAATCTTGAATGTCTTCAATGAATGAAAATTGATGTGAAACATTCCGCCATTTGGTTTAAAAGACTGTATGAAGGAGTACCCGAATCATCTGAATTATTGGTTTATTGAATTTGGCTAGCGAGAATAGAGATTGCTACGTAACAATTCCTTCACCATTATTGTTTTAATCACCTTAGCTTATTCTACTACTCCATACAATGGGGAGGAGTAGAAGTCTGAATAGAAAACTAAACAATAATAGCCATTGTATTAGACAGAGAGGTTTCATAATATCTCAATAGGTAGGGCAATACCTATGGTGGATCTAACAATATGTAGTTGATGTAGTATCAGCACTATGATTTGGTCATCAATGGAGTAGAAGTTAGTAACATTTCATCTTGTGTTAGAGATAGACTCATCTGCATATTCATTAAGTTTTAACGTTTAACACTTACATGCTCCTCTATTCACGTTCCCGTAAGACAAATGAACCTGAACTTTGCTCACGTGTCAGAAGCTATGTGATCATGAGGTACAGATGTCCTAAAAGTTCAACAATACACTCTCTATTACCAATAAAAATTGATCCAACTGAAAAATGTCCCACTACTGTACCTACTACAATACATTTTTTTTGTGACTTTGTCTATCTATGGTTTAAGTCTTAGGCTGGGTCTGGGCAAATACCCTTGGTTCAATACGGGACACAGTAGTAGATACAATGTCACGTATAAATTGAGACACCGTTAGTGGTTAAGACAATTGGATGCCACTCAGTTCGAATTAACTAAAAGTATTATAATGTACTATTAGCTATATGGAGTATATTATCCCGGTCTCTGACAATGGACAACTGTAGATCAATGGAATAGTGTATAGTCTTGTAGTTGTACTTAGACTTTGACTTGGACTTGTAGTTGGACTTTGACTTCGACTTGTACTTAGACTTAGACTTCGACTTGTACTTAGACTTGTACTTGGACTTGGACTTGGACTTGGACTCGGACTTGGACTTAGACTTGGACTTGTATGAGCAAGAAGTGGTATGAACCAAATTGAGTAGAAACCATGATGGTTGAAATAGCCTGGACTCACCCTGGCTGCAACTAGATAAACTGTTAGAAAATTCTAGCTTCGAAAAAATGTGGGTTCACCTGTCACTTCAACTTAACATATTGGTAATTAATTTCAAGGACTCTTAAAAAATGACTGAAATAGGTGAAGATGTCCATTTGGTACTGTGGATGATCGTCAGTAATGCAACCCAAACAGTTGACCCAAACAGTTGAATAAAGATCCAGAAATAATGAACTGGTATTAGACTATTCAATCACATTATTAGTCTTCTCTGTCTCATGACAATATACTTCAATGTATGAACCATTCATAGTAGGATGTCACCCAAGTCTTTGCATAATAATCAATAATATTCACTTAATGAATGGATAATTGTATCTTTGACTAGTACATGATACTGATGGAAAATTGACTGTCTCGTTCATGAATCTAATGATCATTTTTGGAGAATTTAGACCGGGGTTGTTTTCGTGGGACTTGTTTTTGCACTCATAAAGTACCCGTTCTCCTTATCCTGCTGCTTGAACGCCGAGTTGGAGTCAACCAACCGCCGTAGCTTGGAAGTCTTGGTCAAACTATGGATCACGTGGTCCTTATCCTTGATGGTCTCCTTTAACTGCCAGATCTCCTCCTCCTGGTCTTTAAGCAACTCCTCAACATGAGACGTGGGTTTAAGTGCGGGAACCTGTGTTTGTTGGGCCAATTTGAGCTGCTTTTCGAGATTGCCAATGTAAGTCCGGTACTCTTGCATCTCGTAGTTCACTCTGCTATAAAATTCCTCCAAGTTGGCCATCATACGCTTGGGCAGCCCGTCAATATCGAGGCCCAAGATATCGTTTAAAGCATCGTTCCGGAGTAAGACTGTTTCCGTCCTCTGCAAGTCGTTCAAACGACTGAGATGGGCGATTTTCTCGTTCTGAACATGGATTTCCGCCCGGAGCTCGGCCACCACCTTATCGTCCCTAAAAGAGACAGGGGACCCGTGCAGTTTAGAAGCCTTTAAAGCAGTGATTTCTCGTTGTTGGTTCTCGATAGTCTGCCGAAGTTCGGCAACCATTTTCAGGGAGTCATCATGCACACTGCGCTTATTGTTACTCACAGAGATGACAATATCTTTAGCACGAGCTGCAAACCGGAGCGTATTGGCAGTTTCTGTGGCCACCTGTTGGTCTAAAGCCGCCAGCTTGGCACCCAAATGCACTGTACACAAGATCAGAATCAACAGGGACCCCGAAAGAGCTGGTTGAAGAAGCCGCGTGAGCTTCAGGTCCCGGTATGGAATATGCTCCATGCTTCCTCCATTTGAGGTCGACAAAAGAGAAAGCTTGTTGATGACGGTGGAAAGAGCTAAAAGTGACTTATTAATAAAAGCACCCTCTTTCCTGCGTTCCGCACTAGACGTGGCTCGTTCAGAACCGGCCAAATCACAGAGCGAAAGCGTGCAATGGGACTCTGCTGACTTCACTCGGTCCACAGTGTGTAAGCGGATTTGCATGATGGCATGAGATCTCGAGGACCGGGAATTGAAATCCGTAGCACTTGTTTTCCGCTTCAAATCTCCAGCTTTTATGAGCTGCAAAAGGTGTTCTTTAGACTGCACCTTAGCCGTGGTGATGCCCACAATCTTGGTACCATATTCAGCATCATCACGGATTTTGAGTTCTGGATGTACACCGTTGGCCAAAAGATCAATAATTTTCTCATTGTAGATTTCCAAATACGAAACACTCAAATTGTAAGATTTGGAGCCCTGGTCCAGGTCCATCTTCCGGTATATATCATCGATGGCCAAGCGGACGAACCCCGGATCATGGTCTTCACCACGCATAGAGTAAGTTTTACCCGAACCAGTCATTCCATAAGCGAAAAGCGTACAATTATATGCCTCGTTTAGGAAATTCTCCACCAAATGGGCACACGCCTTCTCGTACACGTGACCATTAGTCACGTTACATGTAGCAGCAAACACATTATCAAACAGGTATGATGAGCTATCGGCAACATTGGTAATACGATTAGAGAACTCGTCAATAAACCAATGCAGGCTTCCGTCAAGCAATGGGTTGGGCCGGATACTCACACTGATTGTTCCTGTATATGGCTCTGGTCGGAATGTAGGCGTAGACGGCGTGGGAGGGCGGCTTCCAAGGCTGGAGCCGGGTCTAGACCGGGCATATTTCGGCAGTTGTGGTCTAAAACCACGAGAAGACCCAGGCCGTTTCATTTCGGCAAAACTTGTTCGGGTAGAAGGAGTGGACCGGCCACTGGATGATTGAAGGGAAGAACTCGACCGCATCATTCGGGAAATCACGTGATTGGGATAAATTCAAGTGAGTTCAAGGAATCAATAGATTCAGATTTTCCAGGAAAGGTTTCAGAATATTAGGTATTGTTTTGAAGTTCCCTCAAAAGTGTTTAGATTGATTTTGGAAGTGTTTCAGATAGTCGTTGGAAGTGTTTCAGATTGACCTCGGAAGTGTTTAGAGGGACGTCGGGAGTATTCAAAAAAACAAAAAAGAAACAATTGAAAATGGTTCAGATTCCTTTAGAATAAGTTTCAGAAGATCCTCGAAGATGTTACAGATTCCAAGATCTGTTGTTGAGAAATTCCGGTTTGTATCGATTGTCAATATTGAGGAAGAGATTTTGGTGATGTTTCAGGATGGTTTCGGGATAGTTTCAGGGATGTTAGGAGCGTTTAGCGTTTCCAAAAAAAAAGAACGAGTGCAGGAGTGACTCCGGAAGTCACAGTTTCAATCACACTAATGGATACGCTACAGCCTGGAGGAAAGCCCGGTAGTGTCTTGACGTGTAGTTAGGTGAAGATTACGGACTCGCATTTAATGAATGCGGCGCTAATGAATGCGGCGCATCACGTGATGTAAACAAAGTCACGTGATCTATTAAATTGTTTCATCACGTGAGATTATTCATGCACTTTATTTAATTATTTGATGACATATGCAGGTAATCACACCCTTCTCCCCAAATTTTTAGCCGTTCCAACCAACAAACATCAAGCAAAAGTTTGACTAAAATCAAGAAGATTCCAATTAGTCTACTTAGGTTTGAGCTCTGTTTCTCAACAAAATCATTTCTTTAAGTACCCTAAAAGATCGATACAATGGTTCAGTAGTGGCTAGGTACATCGTTATGTGCACGCTCGATACTTATCTGTTAGTAATATTCATTAATTAATGGTGAAAGTGAATATGAAGAAAGAAAGAATAGGAGTTACTTTTATATAATTTGAAAGGAGAGTGTACGGTGTAAATCTCAGTACACTACCAAATGATCATCTAGACTGTTAGGTGGATCAACAAACCATTGAATCAATTTCGGATATACACTTCATAGTACTGATTGATAATCATGAATAAATGGTAAATACAATTGTACATAGGACTTTTCGTTATAATGAATAAAATATCCATAGTACTGCATTGTAGTACTGAGTAGTAGTAGTAGTAGTAGTAGTACTGAGTAGTAGTAGTAGTAGTAGTAGTAGTAGTACTGAGTAGTAGTAGTAGTAGTACTGAGTAGTAGTAGTAGTAGTACTGAGTAGTAGTAGTAGTAGTAGTAGTACTGAGTAGTAGTAGTAGTAGTAGTAGTAGTAGTACTGAGTAGTAGTAGTAGTACTGAGTAGTAGTAGTAGTACTGAATAGTAGTAGTAGTAGTAGTAGTACTGAGTAGTAGTAGTAGTAGTAGTAGTACTGAGTAGTAGTAGTAGTAGTAGTAGTAGTAGTACTGAGTAGTAGTAGTAGTACTAATAGTAGTAGTACTGAGTAGTAGTAGTAGTACTGAGTAGTAGTAGTAGTAGTGAGTAGTAGTAGTAGTAGTATAAATTATATAACCCTTTGTTACTTTATGATGGTTAGGTTTTTGCCACCTTTGTGAAGATGACCCATCACTTCCTAGGATTGTACCCATATTGACACCGTTCCGGATGTAAACAGGCTGAGGTACATTCATGATGCTGAACAAGTCGCTCATGTTCATGAAACCAGTGACTTGATGGTCCATGAACTCGATGGCCAACTCATTAGTGAAATCAATGACCTCACCACACTCCCCCTCAACCCATTGATTCGCCTGGGTAACCAGCCCAAATCTGACGTCGCCTTCTTGATCTAAGGGATCTCGAGTTTGTTTCAGGTTTCTGTGCTGCCAGACACTTTGGCCAACTACACATGCGAACAAACCAAATAGTTACCGTGCTATGGTACTAATTCCTATTTGACTTGCTTCTTTCTACATTATTGGGCTTTTAAAAAACACAATTCATGGCACAGTTTATTCACTTTTTAAAATTGATCATTTAATTTTAAAGGCATGTCTAGCTTTATTTTTATTTACATCATACTCTCCTTGGTGAAAAGTACCTGCACCTAAAAACAGCACCAACGGGAGAAGGTTCATTTTGAAGACCTTTAGAAACTAAACCTTTTCTATCCTGAAAGACTGGGACTTGTATTAATGTCACTTTGAAATGGTCTTTACTGAACAAAGAGTCATTTATTCCAACATTGGGCTAACGTGAATCTAGGCCCCAGAGAATGCTCTATGGAGTATTTTTTTGCTCATTTTGGTTGTATTGAGTAGTAGTAATAGTACTGGTAATAGTAGTAGTAGTAGTAGTAATAATAGTAGTAGTAGTAGTAGTATTAGTAGTAGTAATCAGTAATCAGTAGTCGGTGGTCATTAGTCATTAGTCATTTGTCATTAGTCATTTGTCATTAGTCATTAGTCATTAGTCGGTAGTAGTCCTTGGTAGTTCTTGGTAGTAGTCAATAGTCAGTAGTCAGTAGTCAGTAGTCAGTAGTCAGTAGTCAGTAGTCAGTAGTCAGTAGTCAGTAGTCAGTAGTCAGTAGTCAGTAGTCAATGGTCAGTAGTATTAATAGTAGTAGTAGTTGTATATTTCAAGGCTATTCAAAGCTGCGCAACAAAATGTTTCGAATCAAAAGGACAATACGGTTCAAACCAGTGCGAAAAAATGGATCGAACCAAAAAGAAAGAAAGGTTCATACCGCACCAATAAAACAATTCAAAAAATAATTCAAACCACTATAAAAAAAATTAAACAAACCAAACAGAACCCCAGAAAAGCTTTCGCAACCAATCATATCTGAAGATATCAATTCATGCTCAATTCATGCTCAATTCATGCTCAATTCATGCTCAATTCATGCTCAATTCATGCACTCTAGCAATTGGCGTATGTGTATACATCATGATAGTACGGAAGTACTCGTTTAAACAATGGTATAAATATTGGCCTAGGGAGTGGTTTAAAAAAAATGATTTCAATGGTGAGGAGGGGGGTCTCTGTTCTTATATGTTGCGGTGCGCGGATGGCTGTAAAAATCAGAGAGGTGACAAATGAGGGGCTGTCGCGAACAGTAGTCGGTAGTAGTTAGTAGTCAGTAGTAGTCCTTCATAGTAGTAATAGTAATAGTAATAGTAATAGTAATAGTAATAGTAATAGTAATAGTAATAGTAATAGTAATAGTAATAGTAATAGTAATATTTTAGTCCTATATGGCCTACTACCATAGTATTTTGTCTATACCATCTAAACCTAATTAAGGGGCTTAGAGTAGACTCCACCAATGCATACAGGCAGTTAGTATGGATTACTATGTAGCTTTGTTAGATCCGCAAGACGTAGAAAACTATCTATAGATACAATCTGGAGCCTAAGAAACCTTGTTTCTGTCGGTTTTTAGGAATATCTATTACAAGTATCGTGATACGGCATTTGATGGTTGTGACAATTCGTGAATCCAAGGCCCATTTCGAACATTCCAGAAGCAATTCTCGGAGTCGAAAATGTTGGCATGTGGGGTGAGGTCGAGTCTTTTCTCTGTCTAGATTGCCATGGGAGAGGTGGCTAAAAGAGAGATGAAATCGAGAGAGAAGAAGTTGGAGAATTTCATATTTGAGTGAGGTAAGAAGTTATTGATTGATTGATTGATTGATTGATTGATTGATTGATTGATGATGATGATGATAAGGTTGAGAGTAGATGCATGAGCGGAGCCATTAACTAGCTTAATCTCAGTAGGAGTGACAGAATTAGCACCATGAGTAAATACTTGTATATGATCAACCAGTGAACCGATATCAAGTCCAGAAATAGTAAGGTAATAACTGTTCTCTGGTGGGTGGTGTCTTAATCGTCATGACCATGGCCGCCCTTTTTTTTGCATTGTTTCCCAGTGCCATTCATCACCTAATACTATCAATAGTTCAGAGCCACCCAAGATCCTCAAGGAGTTTCATTAAATATCATTTGTCTGGGGCATACCAAGATGCCACCAAAACGCCAGATCCACCAGTAATTCAATGGACATTGAAAACTCTATATTACAATTATAACTGAATTAAATAGTAGAGGAGTTCCCCAAGGAAGTATAGTTTCTCCAGTACTTATAAATTGAACTTTAGATGGTATTGCTGTGCACTTGACTTGTCGAACTTCAAGGTTCCAGAGTCATTTGTCTCGAACATCAACACGAAAAAAGACGACTTGCTTGCCAAATCTGACCTTTCTTCCGACAAAGTGGCCATCCTTATCAATATAGAAAAGATCAACCTGTTCAATGGATCAAAGGTTGATTGGACTACATACTCCAAGTATTTATGAGGTGAACTATGATGGTGTAGTGAAGTATAGTATAGTATAGTGTAGTATAGTATAGTATAGTATAGTATAGTATAGTATAGTATAGTATAGTATAGTATAGTATAGTATAGTAGATTCTTGTTACGTCAGGTGCGCTAGTTACTATGTTCATTCGTCGATGATTCCTTAAGCGAGGAATCGGAGCTGCTTATATAACGTTTTAAGAATAGAGATCGCTGCGGAACAACTCCTTCACCATTATTGTTTCAATCACCTCTGATGATTCTGCTACTCCCTACAATGAGGCGGAGTAGAAGTCTGAATGGGAGGCTAAGTATCAATAGCCATTATATCAGACAGAGAGGTTTCATATTATCTCAATAGGCGGGGTACTACCTATGGTGGATCTAACAGTATAGTATAGTATATTATAGTGTATATTATAATATTTCATGAGCAGGACTATGGAATAGAAGGTCAAGTCAGGACGTAGTAAATAATATTGAATAGAGAAACTAAAAAGAGTAAAGTAGAGTACAGTATACGATATTGAGGGAAGGAGTTATGTGCTCAAGTATGACCATAATATTGTATAGTAGAGTGTAGTAGAGTGTAATAAAGTGTAGTACAGTGTAGTACAGTGTAGTACAGTGTAGTACAGTGTAGTACAGTGTAGTGTAGTATAGTATAGCATAGTACAGTATAGTACAGTATAGTATAATATAGTACATTATAGTACAGTATGGTGCAGTATATTACAGTATAGTATAGTATAGTACAGTATAGTAGAATATAGTAGAAAAGAATCTTAGTAGCTGTATAATGAAATGGTATTATTATGTATAATACTGAACTACCAGACATTACAATTATTAACAGTGTATGATACTGAACCACCAGGTCAATGCTCAATGAATCACTACTACTTTCAAGTGTTCTTTAATACATTAATGGCTAAACTTGTATACGCTAGTATTTCCCCCAAGTGAGGAACCGAAACGGCTATGAATCGGACATCAAGTTGGAATCGAAAAAAATTCCCCACCAGAACATTAGTAAGTATTGAAGAAAGTTCGAAAAGGGTCTCGGAGTCACGAGTGTTCATGGGGACGACTACAGATATCATGGATGAGTTAGTGTATAGTGAAGCAATTAAGCTTTTAGTGTTCAATGATTCATGAGATGAAAGTCCACAGGAAAAGAAGGGTTTAGAAGATGTTGATGAGGCGATCGACGATGACTTTACATTCTCTTCATGTTGAGACTGACATCGCCTGTAGTATCGACCCATGATTAATTATCTACATGATCTAATTCTCTATATGATCTAATTCTCTACATGATCTAATTCTCTATATGATCTAATTCTCTACATGATCTAATTCTCTATATGATCTAATTCTCTACATTATCAATTCTTGATCGTGATTGGTCAGTAATAGAACCGTACTCTGTATGATATATTAATTAATGTTTACTTTTTAAAATATTGTACCACCTGGGAAAATAAAGTGTACATATAAGAAGGTCTTCTCTGTGTTGCTTCTCCTCCCAAATATGACCATTACCTTGGGAACGTTAAAGGAATAGGTATAATTATAAAAAACTACATATTATTTCATCACAAAGTTTATTGGTATGGACGTATGTGACAAAGTCCTTTAAGCATATGGTCAAAAATATGTTTTTGTCAACTTCCAAATCCACCATCATTGTGCAAAACTATTCTTCAAAGCCATACATAAACACCTCAACACCTCATAAAAAGGTGGTAATATTGAAAAATTATGTATCGAATGGTATACAAAAAAGTGAATTTTGAAATTTGGTTATATGACTGTATGCAGGATTAGATAGAGAAAGGAATGGCTAGAGAAAAGGATGAATAAATGGATGAATAAATGACTGAATAAATGGCTGTCGAAATAGCTGAATAAATGGCTGTCAAAATGACTGTAAGAAACTGTTAGCGTAAAGGCTACTTTTTTCTTTGGGCTAGAAAAGATTACCCTAGCTTCATACCACCATACATGCCCTATTGGTCACGTCGCGATCATACTTATGGTTCCAATTCTTATACTTGAAGTAAAGAAGCAGGGTCAGCAGTTTGAGCGTATTAACTGCCAAAATTGCACTTCGAATATCGGTAAATTGAATGCTCACGCTTAGCTTAGTGGAAATCACAGGACTCACCTCCACAATGCCGCCAAATTGAACGAAATCCCACTTCATGGCTTCCAAATTAAGGTCTTTGGAGAAGTTATCTTCTGCATTGGGGTACCTGCGTTTAGACCCATGGACTTTTTTCTTATGGGCTATAGGCTTACTTAAAACCACCACACGAGAAGCTCCACACAGCTCAATCTCCTCCCTGATATATGGGGCAAGAGGTACAGATTTCCGAATAGCATTGTGCCAAGAAACTTTTAAAATCCTTCCATGAACACTCAACTCTATTTTTTGGCTGCTCCGGTAGAATTTGTCTGCACTATCAGCATTAATAAAGTGGACCTCCAAAAGTGGAGTTTTTGACCGGTGAAACACGATTTTCTCCAATGCTCCTCCTGAAATAGCAGCTACCAAAGAAGCAGGACTTGTATGCCGAGACATACCTTCAATAGCCAAGACTCTGGGGTTGTTCAGTGGCCTGAAACGAGGGGTTTCCGTAGTCAACACTGAAGGTACCAGATGTAAGGACCTCAACAGCTTACAAGAAAAAGACTTGGAAAGCCTTGAAATCCCTCCAAGTCCATCAAGTGTCAAACATTTATCAGCAAGGGTGGTTTCCAGAGATCGTTCCCGGACGCGGAGCATTTGGTCACAAAGGAACTTCCGGACAATGGTACGCTTTCTAAGATTACCAGAAGCGTCTGAAGCTTTTATGGGGTAGCCATTAAGTTGAAGGCCTGTAGGTTGAAACGTATCGGGCCACAGCGACTCTTGAGAAAGTGTATGGGAATACATAGCAAATGGTAGCCAATGGATATTTGCACCCACTTCGCAGCACCATATATGGTCCGCGCGGTGCACGGGTGTACTGGCAGAATATATAATGTGATCAGCCTAACATTACCAAAAATGGACATATTCGAAATTTTGAAATGACAGATAGTTTGTTTTTTGTGACTTAATATCTAAAAAGACTATATACACGGTTGTTTTAATGATGTACCATTGATTTTTGGAGGGAGTAATGGAATAATAATTTGAGTGCGAATAGTATAGTGCTATTAAGTAACAATTCCCCGAAAAAAAAAATTGAAAAAAAGGGAATTTACCACTATATTCATATTTTAAAGTCGTTTACCGGTTTATCCAATGAAAAAATGAATATGTATTCAAGCCTAATAGGATAGGTTTTTTTTATTTTTTTTTTTCCTGGATTTTAGACATATTGTAGCCTTCACACGTTCTATTTAGGTCTAATATCAATGTCATTATGATGTTTTGATTCATTTTTTTCATTGATAATGATGCTGAATGTCTATAATTAGTATCTGCTTCATCCATGAAACTTTCCATGACTTGCCTAAAACATTTCTCGACTTTAGTTATATTTCCTGCTCTGGTCTAGGATGACCAACGCAATGATTGAGCTTATACTTATGTCCACTATACACAGGGCTTTAGGAACAGATGGAAAATAAGATATCTACACTTTCTGAAAAGTGACTATAGTAAAAGGTTTTCTGACGATAAATTCAATGATACAGTGTTATTCTAAACGATTCGGACCAGCGCGACAGAATGATTCGGACCAAGAAGACAAAATGTTTCAGACCACACTATCAAAATTAAACAAACCAATATTTCACTAATTACATAGCCCCTCCCAAGTTGTTGTATGCAGGATAACAATAAAACGAGTTCAGTTTCCGTACTGAAAGACTCCCAAATCCAGTACATATATTAGGCAATCCTTCAGATTTAAGATTTCAGATTATTGGAATCCAATGAAGGTTGGTGTGAAGCATTACGCTATTTGGTTTGAAAGGATGTGCTAAGGGGTACGAAACTTTGTGAATTATTGGTTTGTTTAATTTTGTTAGTGCGGTCTGAATAATTCTGTCTTGCTGGTCTGAATCGTTTCGAATAATACTGTATTGGTTGGTGCGATACTACCAAGAACTTCACCTTCAGGGCTCATAACCTGTTGAGAGTTACTGTAAACTCTCTGATAATCTGATAAGTTGGAATTGCTATAGCATTGGCTTCCAATAGTTGTTAAACTAGATATCAGTGAACTGTTCTCACAATTGATACCGCTCAAACCTAAGCGGGTTCCTCTAGTACACCATTCAAGAAAGCAGTAGTGACATCCATCTGTCTTATCACCAACCCTTGCTTCACTGCCATGGCTAGGACCATCCTTAAGCTCTCGTATCTGATCACTGGAGAGAATGTTTTTTTGGTTATCAATACCTTCCTTCTGAAAGTTCCCTAAGACCAAAAGTCTTGCTTTGTATACGCCGTTATCTTTTAGTGCGAATACCCCACTTGGCACTTATTGGTTCCCACCCTTTGGGTTGTTCGACTAACTCAAATGTACCATTCCGTTCGTATCATGAGCACTCATTTTGCAATATAGAATGGTAAAAGCTTATTCTTCAAGGAACTTGAAAGCTCATTTGGTTTCTTTTTCTTGCGGTTTTGGTATCTATCTCCAACTAAAAAGGAGTCTGTGACTTTGACTAGTTTTCTTTTTATCTTTGTTTCAGTTTAGTGGTCCCGTTCTTGTTCTTTCGTCAATGCTTTGCAGTTAAACTTTTTTAAGTCAAGCTTTTCTTTTTTTTTTTTTCACGAAAAGCTCCAAGGCCAAACAGATGACTAGGATCAATCTCCGACAGAGGTTCTTTTTTCTCGAAAAAAACTTACATTTATGGACATTTTTAGGCTAAGTTTGGACTTTTAAAGGTACAGATTATGTATACCTGCACATAAGGCATGGTAATTTACGTCGAAGTACAGCAGGTGAGACGATAAAAATATTGGAAGGTCATTAAATAAATTCTAGTACTAATAAATGTTATATTCTTTATAAAGTTTGTTGACCTAAACTTGTATTCGTTGATGGTTCCTCAAGAGAGGGGTGTACGGGTTTATATAACTTTGAGAGAAATGTGGGTTTGAAAAACTCTCCACCCGAACAATAGAAGTATTGTTTCTAGAATGTTCGAAGAGGGTCTCGGATTCACGACTTTTCACAAAAATCAAATGCCGTGTCACGTCATTTGTAGTAGACACTACTAGAATCAGTCATCGTAGGCTTTATATTGTATCTATAGGTAGTGTTCTACCTACAGTGGATCTACTGGTTATAGTGTTTTTATGATAGTGATTAACAAGTAATGTAGTAATAGTGTCTTGTGTTGGATGTAGATTAGGTTTATAGAGTCATAGTATGTTATAGAGTTAAGTATGATATAGAGTTAAGTATGGTATAGAGTTAAGTAGGGTATAGAGTCAGAGTATTGTATGTATGCTAAGGTATGGGGACTCTATCATTCACAGTTTATCATAATTGGGAACTTTAGGTGCATGGATTTTTTAGCACTTATTGATCAGAAGTTTCTTTCACGATTGAGACTACTTTATACCACAAGGACCCCAGACGCCCATAGTGTTCGGATTTCCAAAGCCTTAAGACTTTTTGCAAAATCATAAATTCAAGTTCCTGTTTTTTCTCGATCAGTCTCGTCTCTGGCTCTGTCACCATAGCCAGGCATTCACTGTAGAGTCGCAGTCATGTGGTCCTTAATAACCGCATAACTCCAGGTATTCTATAGGCATTCTATAGGTATTCTTTAGGTATCCTATAGGTATTTCTTAGGTATTCTTTAGGTATTCTTTAGGCATTATTTAGGTCTAAAGTGGTAATGATGGTGTGGTAATCTTAGAATGAGGATCCTTTGGACTCTAAACTGATACTAACGAGAATTATAAAGACTAGAGTATGAAGCTTAGAATCGTACTAAAAAATGACACCATTAGCTATTGGCCAGCATTTACTAGGTTTCAGGAAGCATTAAAGAATACACGTATTTTAGAGCCTTGAATTTACATATGAATCTAACTCTATAGGAGTAAGTAAACATTTTTCTATAATAGTGTTTATCAGTGTAAGTAAGTTGTTGATGTAACTTCAATACTCAAATTAGCTTTTTCGTTGATGATTTCTCAAAGAAGGAATATGAGCCACTTATATAACGTTTTCAAGAGACTTGGGACTCTATTAGATGCATGGAAGGTGGCTCTTGCTGTTTAGAGGGAGTGACTTCATAATACCGTACTAGAGGACATATCAAGATACCAGTCCCACAATTATAATTAGTGTAGTGGTACTGATGTTGACTAATGACTTGGGGACTTTATTTGAATACTTATGACCATACTGCATATAAACACACACCTTACTTTCCCCATATTCACTTTCCACAAAAACCACCACCACAACTCCCATTCCCATTCCCATTCTAGTCAAATACATTCCCCAAGTACTTAACCTAACTCTAAATCTATATTAAATTCTTTAGAACTAAAAAATTGAAATTTATGGTCTAGTAGTATGTCCTGGTATCTCTACTCTGACTCAATCACTACCTATGGTGCAAGTAACAGTCTATCGTAGTCAATCTTAGTCTATGTAGTAGTAGCTATATATAAAGATTCTAATATGAAGGTCTTAGTCTGTTACGTATGCCTTGTTATGTCTGAAGTCTTAGTCAGTCCCTCGTTCTATAGCAGTGCTAAGCATACCTTTTGGCCTAAGCTGACACTTGGTGAAAGGAACTACTCAGGTCATGCAAACCTGCTTAATCTTATTACTTTCTGAGAGTTCAAAATGTACTTTAAATATAAATATTCAAACCTATCTACTATTGAAGACATACATATTAAGTTAGGGCTTCCAAATCCCGACCGAAGAAAACTCCATGTACTGATAATAAGACTTGGGATTTTTCAAAAGAACACAGTCCAAATTTTAGTTATCTTGACACCAAAATGAGTTCTATACTTCTACGACTCGGACTCGGATATTGAGGACAAGGAGGCTGAGGTCATTTATGAGAAGTCCCAGTGGATTGGAAACAAGTATTCAGTGATGAATGAAGAAGGCTTAACGAGGAAGAGTCTTAATAACAACGCCTTGATTCCTCGCGAGAGCATGTCAAAGAAAATGAGGGCCCTTGGATCTTGCACCATGGTGACTCTACAGGCCATTTGATATCCCATCACTTTTTACCCGAACTCATCAGGAATTATCAAATCTACAGGTTACAATTAGGAGTAACCAATTTGATAGGACTAATAAAATTCCTTTGATTTGTGTATCATGCTTTTTTGATGAAGAAAAATGACCATCAAGAAAGCATTCAGAAAAGCCTCTCTATTATCCTAGTGGATTTCACGAGGTTAGAGTGAGAACACCAACGAGTTAAACAAAGACTTGATCAAACACTGAAGAGCCATAATAGAGTAGGACTTTTTTTGGTGACCTGGTGCAACAATTAAAGAGTTTGATAATGTATTGCGAATCATCGTCATCGTAAGCCGGATCAGGAAACTCCCGCAATAGCATCAAATGCATCCATCAAAATATCAAATGCATCCACCAAAATATCAAATACCTCCACCAAAATATCAGTGCTTTTCAAAAGTATTCAAATCAGCAAATTGAAACGTTCAAACTACACTAAGCAAAATTAAACAACCCTATAGTTCAACAAGTTATTGTTTTTAATACTTAAGAAAGGTTTCACATTAATAGGTAGTTTCAAATGTTTGATTGTTGATCATTAACAATTTTTAGGAAGTCGTTAGTACATTACTTTGTCAATTTTTGGTCTGCTTAATTTTGTTAGTCAGGTTTGAAGAGTATTGAAAAACACTGTATGCAGATATTGTCAAGAATGGACAAACCTTTTTGGTTACTATATATACCGGCTTATGACACCTAACCACAAATGGCCTTATAAACTAGTTGCTGGGAATGCCGAAACCCCAGCTGGTAATGTACACTCCGATAGCTTGTGTTTAAAATTTGTTAGACATGGAATTGACTCGACGGAGTGCAGAATCCTAGGAAGTCTAGAACACGAGGTTCTACGTTGCATGAAGATCTACGCAACATGAAACAGGAGTGCACATACAAGCACCCCCCCCAGATATATAAAGGAGACCGAAGCCTAGTTATGAAGAGCAGAACTCCATTACCTAATCTTAGATAGTTGTAGTCTAATATAGATATCATTAAGTAAGTAAGAATATTCATAACACTGTTCGGGTGAGTTCCTACTATTAGTAGCCGTTCAGAATACGCAGTCATCGTTAGGTCATCGTTCCTGGAAAGATCCTTTATATTAACAAGCTCGTTAGAGGCTTATATCCACTGCAGATAAAGGCCAAAGCCTGTACTCGCATAAGAGTTCTAACAAAATTTATGTAAAATATAAAAGATTATAGACACGCGACTATATGCAGGACTTTGCACCCAAACCTTATCTTTTTCGTATATAGTCATATCTTACATTAAATATGAATTCAGGCCCCTTTTTTCCGTATCCTTAAAATTCTAGCTCATTCACAATCAGTTTATTCTCTATCTTTTAGGTGAAATGTACATATGGTCTGGGATTCGGTAGATTGGCATACCACAAATCACAAATCGACCTTACAAAGTCACCAGAAACAAAAAAAAAATGAAAAAAAAAAAGAAAACCGCAGTTCACTGAAAAGAAAAAAAACTATTGTTCCAAATGTTCCAAATTCTTCTATTTCAAATAAAATTTTTTTAATCATGTGTTAAGTCATGGTTTTCAGTCTGGTCGTTTTTTTAAGTATGGGATACTTCTTTTTGTCGCGCCGCATTTCTGGTCTACTACTAAAATACGTACGTTATAAGATTTCATGTATGCCAGTTTAGAATATGGTATATTTTTTTTCGCCTCTGTTTTTTGGTCTGTCTTTTTTTCTTTTATGAAGCACAAGACAACGTATTTGTGATCTGCTCATACCAGAAAAGTTGGCTGCTGTACTATATAAGTCTCATTACTCCCCCACTTTTAATTATTCACCTCACTCATCCTCCAACTCAACTCAAGTCAACTCAACTCAACTCAAGTCAACTCAACTCAACTCAACTCAACTTAGACTCCCAGACTCTCAGACTTTCAGACGCTCAGACTTTCAGACTCTCAGACTCATTTCCAGACTATAATATTCAGACTACCAGATTCAAACTCTCCTACTCAACTTCTCCTACTCAGACCATCAGCTATTCAGACTTTTGAACTCAAATTCAAGTCAGACTCCAATTTAGACTCCAATACTTCGGCTCAGACTCAAACTCTCAGACAATAATATTCAGACATATTCAGACATTCAGTATTCCAGACTATTAGATTTCTAGACTCCAACTCTCTGTCCTATACTCCCAGATTTTAAAATTCACACTATAATCTTCAGAACATTCGCTTAAGTTTGATTTCCGGACCATCAGACTTCAACTCAAACTCAGACTTAAACTATCGTATTAGCAGAGTTCCAAAAACTTAGACTCCTTCTCGCCAACTCAAACTCTCACACCTCCAACTCCCCACCTCGTCCTTCGCTATGGTACCTCCAGACACCTGCCGTTTATTTGACCAGCTCTCCAACTGTGACTCCCCAATGGGCACTGACTTTTCGACAATCGTGACATCTCTGGTATTTCTGAAATACCTGGAACCTCTTGTATTGACTCCCTGGAAACTCAAGGAGTGGAAACCATCTAAACCAGTTTTGAACCACACTGATGATCATAAAACGTGTCCTTTGGGCTGGAAAACTGTACAGCTTTCTCCATTAGTCCTGGTTTTTTTGCCAACCGAATTTGACCCCGGCAACTTCGACCCTGCTATACTTGAGTGTATAAAAGAGACAGAAGGGACAGTCGATTTAGAAGGGACAGACGATTTAAAAGAGAATGAAGAAACACAAGATTTGGAGTCTCAAAATTTATCCTTTGATATGACCACTTTGACAAATCTCTTGAGCCACACCCACTTTCCAAAACCCCATTCGAGAGTCCACTCAAGGTTCCTAAATACTTTCAAATCCATAATGGGAGAGCAAGAACTGGACTTGGATCAGAGCCTAAACCTGGAATCCATACTCTTTCAAAAGAGTACCTTGATTCCGCATCTGACGATGCTGGCTATGGTTATACTTTTGAGGAGTTCTGCTCTGAATGGTCGGACAACTCAGCATCATGCTCTTAGACTGTCTTGGAGATTTTCAAAGGGTCGTACCAGATTCAGGGCTGCTTCAAAATGTCATCCCAAACCGGGAGCCCTTTCAAAGTGTGACTCTAAACTGGGGGACCCTCCAATGTCTCATTGTAAACTTGCAGAACCCCCAATGGTTCAAACCACAATTATGGATCCTCCAGAATCTGATTCTAAGTTCAGTGACTCTCATAAAGCCCACTCTAAACTTGGGATTTCATTGCAGGACATTGAAACTATTGAAAGACTGGCTTAAGGTTTTATGGACCCTAATCAGACTTGAAGTTACTCAAGTTAAAGCTATTAATGGCAATGAGTATATATATAGTAATAAAAAAACCTTGATAAGTCAACGCACGATAAGCTTCCATCAATCATGGTACTTACCCAGTCTAATGCTCACCACTTCAATGCTCACCACTTGAATGCTCACCAGTTCAAGCGCGCTCTCACTGAGTCACTCAGTGCACTACTACACCATCACCAACTAAATCCATCACCATAATCCACCACCATAATCTACCACCATAATCTACCACCATAATACACCACCATAATACACCACCGTAATACACCACCACAGTAAAAAAAAAATAGACTAGAATAAAAAGAGTATAATAATTAAAAGTAAACTGCATACAAGAATGTTGAGGATCAAAACGTTTACTTAGGTATTGCATGGTGAAATGATATAAGAACTTGTATGCTTGGGTAAGTAGTGGTAGATAAATTTAGTGTTGGTCATGATGTAGTGTTAGTGTGCAAGAATGAGTGAGCGAGAATAAGTGAGCAAGAATGAGTGTGCGAGAATGAGTGAGTGTTCGGCAATGGCAAGTAGCTGCAGGTAAGTAACTTTCAATATATATTTTTATAAGCAGAGAATGAACTGTAAAGTTAATGCTTTCACTAGATTCTGGAGTCGGATCAAGCGAAAGGTTTACATCGTCATAAAGGGAAATCAAGCTACAATGACTTGACAATGCAAAGGAATGGGTGGTGCTTATGACCTTTGTGGTTCGCAACTCTTGCACCAACCTCAAATGTGATAGTGACCCGAGAAAAATAATTAGAACGACATGAAATGTACGTTTAGTATGTTTGGGAACTTGCTGAAACTCCTCCAATATTAGCACAGCGTGTGAAGAAGTATAAGTATAAGATTAGGAATTATACTCAAATCATGTGGGGTAGCAATGTCGTGGAGTATAAATGTCTCAAGCAGTTTCCTAAAAGGATTTACCGCAAAATATTACACTACACTTTATATATCAAGCATAAAATCCAAGGTATAGATCTAGATCCAAGGTATAGATCTAGATGTAGAGTGTATTGTGATATAATATGAATATAGCTACAACAATATACTATAGTTTATCTCGGAATTACAATGTGTAGCTAGAAATATGATATGACAGGATAAATACTCTACAAAAACGATTCTCATCTAGTCTTTGGTGAGCAGATAAATATGTCAGCAAGTATATTAGTACTAAACCAAATATGAATTGATATAAAATTACTCTATAGACTTATATTAATAGGAGTCTTAGTTAAATACACTTAAATACAGTGCTATTCAAAACTATTCAAACCAGGTGGCTAAAGGTTTAGAACCAGAACTACCAAAATTAAACAAACCAATAACTCAAGAAGGGTTTGTTCTCCTTCACAGTGTTACAAACCAAAGGGCGTAATGGTTCATACCAACTTTCATTAGAGTTCAATATTCTGAGCTAAAAAACCTGGAGGATTGCCTAGTATATGTACTGCATTTGGGAGTCTTGCAGCACAAAACGAAACTGAACTAGTTTTTATTATCATGTATACAACAACTTGGGAGGGGCTATGTCATTAGTGAATTATTGTTTGTTTAATTTTGCTAGTGTGGTCTGAATCATTCTGTCGCGTAGGTCTGAATCGTTTTATCGCGCTGGTCTGAATCGTTTCGAATAACACTGTAGTATACAGCTACAAAGCTAAACTATTTAATATAGGCTCTCAATATACTCTGACCTATATTAGATATGACTCTACTAAACGTTTTGATATAAATACTTTTGCCTGATGGATTTCTTTTTATTCATGAACAAGTTTATTATTATAGAATGGTTGCACGGGCTCGTAACCAATAAATTAAAACTTACACATACCAATCATTTCTACACAATTCAAACCAACCACGGTGCAAACAAATAAACGTTTTCCAGAACAATACATATATAAAATCCAAATAATAAGAATTTTAAAGGTGGCAAGTAAAATTTTTGGGGTGGAAAGGTACCATGAAACCCGTACACCCCAGGGCACGTGCTACCCTTTTTCTTTTCCGCTGCGCATCTCTTTAAAGCCAATGTCTTCTTGACTAGCCAGATACATCACAGCCAGTAAACGACTTGTGCAGATTCCTAAATCAATGGCTAGTGTTTTAAAGCGTGCAGGCGACGTTGTGCCCGAAATCGCCGCAAAAAAAGCTGCCGTGGAAACTCCATCCAAGGTCGTGCAGGAACCAGATGTGGGGATCACCCAATATGTTAACAAATCAGCCAACGGCTTCTTTGGTACCATTAAGCTGCGGTATTCTGATTTCCAAGTGTTTGAGCTTGATCAGGAAGGTCACGTGGTTCATTTGACTGACCGTGGGCCCATTTTGGGTGCCTCTCTGAAGGAAAAGAGGCAAGAGAAGCGGAAAAAGGCCTTGGAAAATAAGGACTCTTTGGAAAAAGTCAACGGTGATAAAGAGGAGACTTTGGAAAGTGGTATCAAGCTGGAATCCAGAGAAGAAATTAAAGATGTTCAAGTTTCTGAAAATGGTACAGACACGACCAATGATGAAGCTCCGAAAAAGGAAGACTCCAAGAATGAAGATAGTTCTGAAAATGGTGAGGCTAAAAATGGTGAGGCTGAAGATCCGGTTGCTCAGGTATTTAAGGTTTCCCCCGAGTACAGAGTAAGACTCAGTGAACATTTAAGTGCTGAAGAAATAGAGCAAATCGAAAAAGTCGTTGCCGAAGGTGGAAGCATGGAAACTTCCACGCAGTTTCCCGATAAGGCAACCCGGACTCTCTTACACCAGCTTTTCAGACAAGCGTTCGATGGGAAGGTAGACACCAGTACCTCCGGGGAGAATACGTTCAAAATTAGTACGAGCAACCCCAAAAATGGACGCAAAAATAACCATGTTAATCACGTGGACGAAAATGGAATCGTCAATTACGGTTTGGGTCCTTACAAAAATTATTTGCATTTTACCGTGTACAAAGAAAACAGGGAGACCATGGAGGTGGCCAACACCATCACTAAATTCATGCGTATTCCAAATAAGTCGGTGAAGTATTCCGGCACAAAGGACCGGAGGGGTGTCACGTGCCAAAGGTTCTGTATCCATAAGGCCAAAGTGGCTCGTGTGACGTCATTAAATAAGGCATTGAAAGGTACCGTGTTAGGTGGGTTTGCATATAGCGACCGAGGCTTGGATTTGGGTGATCTTTCCGGAAATGAGTTCGTCATTGCTATTAGGGATGTACGGGTTGTTGGAGGTGGAGACCAGCAAGATCTTTCTTCAGTGGTGCAACAAAGTTTTTCCGGTCTTCAAAGTACAGGATTCATTAACTACTATGGTCTTCAACGGTTTGGTACTTTTTCTGTATCCACTCACGTGCTTGGAATATACCTTTTGCGTGAGGACTGGAAAGGTGCAGTGGAGCTAATTTTGGCAGAGCAAGAAAGAGTGGTTCCCGATTCAGTTAATGCCCGTCGGATATGGGCCGAAACCGGCAATGCTGCCGAGGCCCTTAAACTTATGCCCCGGAGATGTTCTGCCGAACACGCTGTTTTGACGGTATTGGCTAAGAATAAGCCCGGAAACCCTTACACCACCGATATGTATTTCCGGGCCATCCTTAACATTCCTCGCAACTTAAGGCTTATCTATGTGCATGCCTATCAATCCTATATTTGGAATTTGGTTGCATCGAAACGGGTGGAACTCTTTGGGCTCTCTGTGCAGGAAGGCGATTTAGTCTACGCCAAGAACGAAACCGACGAAAGTGGCGAAGTCTTCGAAGAGGATGTGGCTGGTACAAGTGGAGCAGCTAAAGTGCATGTGGTGACAGCTCAAGATGTGCAAACATCCAAATATTCCATCTACGATGTGGTGCTTCCGTCACCTGGGTGTGATGTGCAGTACCCCGGTAACCAGCAGTTGATGCAGGTTTATGAAAGTGCCATGAAAAAGGATTCGCTTGATCCTCATAAAATGGCCCGTAAGATCAAAGAATTCAGCTTGGCTGGATCTTACCGAACCGTCTTGGCTCGTGCACGTGACGTGTCTTATGAAATCACCCACTACAAGGAAGATGAAGATAGTGTACTTTATACAGACCTTGAGATGCTTGAAAAGAGAGATAATGGGGAATTAGATCAGGATGTTACGGAGTTCCTGCAGAGAGTCATTCCTCCTCCTGAAGGTGCTTCCAAAACAGCAGTGATTTTGAGGATGAAATTGGGTGTGAGCAGTTATGCCACTATGGCATTGCGGGAGTTTATGAAGGCTGATACTTTGGACAATAAGGAAGTTTAAATTAGTACAAACAATAAATTGCGATCTTATCTAGAGGTGCATTATGGGTACCGCACGACCTTTATATTTATAGTCGAAGCAACTCAATCAAGAACGCAGAGTGTAATATAGTGTATAAATCCATTGAGTGTATTTAATTTAACAGTAATAAAGAATAATAAATGCCATGGAAAGGCTTTAACTTTGACTTTGACTTTGACTTTGACTTTAAGATAGTTGTGTGCTTATATGCAGGACAGTGTTTTTGAATCAACCAGTTCTCCTATTTCATACTGTATATTTTTTTTTTTTCATTTCTGGGCATGTTTTCTTATTTTGTTCACGATCATTCTTTAATTTCTAATGTCATTGGTTGAAAGAATTACATATATCATGATTTCTTGGGGGGGTAGTGCCTCTGTATTCATATTTGAGCATGAAATGACCATGGAAATGGAAAAATAAAAGGAGTTGAAAAAGAAAAATTCAAATACAAATTGATTTAGATGCGTTAAGAGGTGAACATTTTAAAGCAAATGAAGGACCTTTTATAGATATTTTTTTTTCAGTCGTTGGTCTGTTTTGGGACTATTTTGCACTGGAAGAGTCAAGGTAATATTATGAATCCCATAGTGAATCCCGATAATTGGCTCCAGCTTTTTTCTGCCTCCAAGAGATGATGAAACCACGATCAGATCAAGCCAAAAAAAATGTAGACATAATATAGGGATCTCAATATGACCATGACCATGACCATGACCATGACCATGACTATGACTATTACTATGACCATGACTATGTTAATGAATATAGTGTGGAGTAGAATATCAGTAAGAATGAGTATATAGATGTTAGTGTACCTGGCTTGGGTGTATAGCGTGGAGTAGTGGAGTACGAGTATCAGTATTAGTATCAGTATTAATATAAATGTGGTGTAGTAATACTATAGAGTATGTGAAAAACCAGGTATATTAATATAACCAAAGTTGAGGTAACATCTACCACAGCTAAAACCATCATTACCTCTGCAGTTTTGTAATTCTCTTTCAACTACAAAACACATACTACTACTCTTAGGTTCAAAGTCATTCACTTCCACTTCCAAAACGTCTTGTAGGCGAGTCGAGTATGTAGAGAGAACTATCACAACTGTAGGGTTCTCTGCCCAAAGCCACGCGGAGATCGAGTTGTTCAGGCACCATGGAGGTCACAGCAGATGCCCAAGTCCGGTTATAAGACAGAGATGGCGATTCGGGGACAGTAAAAACGGCAAATGACAATTCTGGGGCTTTAAATTCCTATTTGGGAGCCAGATTCAAGGGTTCTGTTTCGTTCAAGGGATTTGTTTCATTCAAAGGATTTGTTTCATTCAAGGGATTTGTTTCGTTCAAGGGATTTGTTTTGGAGGAAGGACCATGGGAAATTCCCAACTGGTCATATTCTAAAGCACGATACTTATCGAACCCATTATACCCATCATCTTTCAAAATCCGCATAGCATCATTCTGATCCACCTCATTTCTTTCATTTCTTTCATTTCCTTGAATTCCTTCAATTCTATCTTTTGTTTGACTTCGTTCATTTCTGCCTTTACTTGACCCTTGGGGAAGGTCCACCGCACTTTGGGCCAAGTGGTCATAGGTCGTTTCACACGACGACACGTAACGCTCCGTATCGGTATGGAAATCGCGGCCCTTGAAGGCCGGTGAGTGGAAGAAGCTCTTGCGTTTCTCCTTCAAGCCAAAGTACGTGTGCTGAGGCAGGCGACTATTGTGTAGGAAATGTAAATGACCCATCACTGTCTATGACTGTTTTGTCTATGACTTTAATGTTAGCTATGGATAAGACTATGGCCATAACAATGACCATCTATAACTGTGTCCATACTCTTGGTTGATGTATCTCTTTAATGAGTAGGGAAAAGCTCCAATGGGGTTCAGTATGTTGGTCTGATGTTGTTTCCCTTGCATATCCAGAAGCACTAGATTGTATTAGTAGTTCAGAGTATTATGTACTGGTATTATAAAGTATGTACTGGTATTATAAAGTATGTACTAGTATTATAAAGTATGTACTAGTAATGTAAAGTATGTACTAATAATGTAAAGTATGTACTAGTAATGTAAAGTATGTACTAGTATTATAAAGTATGTACTAGTAACGTAAAGTATATACTAGTAGATTAAAGTATATACTAATATATATAGACTGTTTTGAATGAGATTATTGTTACCAAAATTTATTTCTTTGTTTTCAATTATAAACCATCCTCTGATTTTGCTACGTTAAAGTAAAGTGAAGTGAAGTGAAGTGAAACTCCCTATACATAGTTTCCTTATTAATTATGGTTGCCATAGTAAGACTATAAGAATTTAAAACAGGTACCATACTCTTGGAAAAAGACAGAAGATCTAGGCCTTTCCAGAAAATACCAAGTGGTCTAATTCTTTTATGGATAAAATGGCTTTAAAGGGGGAAAAGGTAGGCGTAAAATCGGGACATCAGCCGGGAAGGTGGAGACACAGTGAATTTCACATTACTCTTGACATCAACACCTGCAAATGTTATGAGTACACAACAGGAGAGCAGAGATACCAAGGGGAATTTACACAGATTGTTTCCAAATCCATGTGTAGGTGCAGTATGATACTTGGGCACCAACAGGTTATGGGTCCTGGTGCCGTTATGACAAAAGAGGAACTTCCTGTCTTTCTTGACCAGTGTGAGAAGGCTGCAATCTTTGAATTCAAATTTGTGAAAGCTTTAGAAAAGGTAAGAGCACCGGAATACATCTGGGTGTACTTTGAAGGCTCAGGTAAGATACTTGAAATCTTGAAAGAAGGACAAGACCCGTTCTCACCCGAGGATAACAGATTTCTCAAGAACTATCTTTCGAAAGTGGAAAACGAGATTGTTACATTTGCTGAAAGGCACACATGTCTAGTGGTATCTTCATTTCAAACATGAAGGCCAGAACAACCCAGGATATCAGAGACTATTTGGAAATGAACAAACCAAGTGAGAAGAACTGGGAAGGCTATGTGTACATTGCAGAACACTGCCACAACCAACGGGGTCAAGATGTCAGAACTTGGCACTTTAGAGGAATGAATGAAGTTACATACTTCATGTATCTCTTGGACGAAGGATATGAAACAACGCCTTGAGGTTAAATGGGAAAAGAAAAATGTTATGTCAGTCCGGCGGATTGGTAGAATTACTAAGCAAGGTGGTAATCCGAGGGATTTTCTCATATGTGACCTGCTTCAACTGCAACAAAAAGGGATATTACCTGAAGGACAGCACCAAACCCAGAAAGAAAATGGGTGGATATGTACCAAATGAACAGACTATGGTGTATTTACCACAAGAGGTGACATTTGTATGGGATTCCGGTATACAGTACATGTTGTGAACCGATTGGGACTTCTTTCAGACCTTTTTCGAGAAGAAAGCGTGCTTCACAGTCTCGAACAACACTTCCATAGAATCTTCTGGATGTGGTACAGTGTTACTAAAAGTCAGGGAGAATAAGCGAAGAGTGTTATTGACAAATGTTTACTATTTTGCAACCGCGGCGGAGAACCTCTTCTCACCCGAGGCCGCGATAAAAGAATCTGTTATCGTTGACATTCTGAAATGTGTCATCCCTGAACGACTCCCATGAGCAGCCATTTACTTGCATGAGCAGCCATGTACTTGCATAGAGTTTCCTTCTTTATGCTTGAGAGGATAAATTCTGACTTCACATTACAAAGACATCGATAAAAAAGCATTGCGATACATAACACACCACTTTTCCTTCTTGCCGTTTCCTGACTCCACAACATGAACATTTTTTTTTGTGATTTTAGTACCTGGGATATATTATCTCCTTGATAATATGTACTGTCCTAAACTTGTATTAGTTGATGGTTCCTCGAAAAGGAATCTGAGAGGTTCTTTTAGGATTTTGAAGAGAGAGAGAGAGGAACCGCAAAACACTCCACCAGAGTAATAGGACGTATTGATTCTTGAATGTTCGAAAAGGACCTCTGATTTACGAGCTTTCACAACAAAACAAATGCAGTCACGGCATTTGGTAGTATACACTATTAGATTCAGACATTGTAGGCTCCATAATGTAGGCTCCATATTGTATTTAGAGGTAGTATTCTACTTATTGTGGATCCAACGAAATAGTACTGATAGATTTATATGTATTTATTGGATCAGTATACAAAATTAGGCTAGGAAGTGATTTTTAACTGGCCACCACTTTACTAGAGTGGCATTTTACTTGTTGAAATGTTCTTGTTGAAATGTTACTTGTAGGGATTTTAATTTTGGGGGTGTTACTCGTGGGAAATGGTTAAGGTTCTCTATTTCCTGATGTTATTTATCTTTTATACATACTGATATGTTCTTTACTGACCATCATTACAATGACATACTACTCCATTGACTACTCCATTGACTACTCCATTGACTACTCCAATGACTACTCCACTTAATACTCCAATGACTACATCCCTCAAAACTTTACTGGATACTCCATTGACGAATGACTATGTGAAAATAAGATCAGAAATATTATGTAATTGGGGAGATGATACCGGAAGGTGAACTAATGAACTAATTGAAGGGTAAAAAAAAGATACCCATTGATTCATAGAGGTGGAAATAAAATAATCGGTGTGTGTAAACCAACCAATATTTTTTCTTCTATGTATGCAAAACTTTAATGGTAGATATCAATCAGTCAAATTTATTTTATAGAGGTGTGCGACATAACCAATGGTGTACATGTATAAAAAAAAAACAGTCTAATATGTGTAGCACATTGATTGTGCGCGCACATGAAACAATGGTTTTGGGTCCCAGAGGGAACTAGTACACACAGTACAGTATCTCCATTCACCCCATTTTTCTTAATCTGTACTTTTCATTTCCTCACTCTCCACTACTCATTCTCCTCATTTATTACTCTTCATTTTTCCTCTCCATTTTTCCTCTTCATTTACTACTTTTCACTCATTCATTACTTCAACACTAGAGACCCGCATATGTCCCCTTTTTTCTCTCTGGGAGAACGCACTCGAGCCAGACTCACATTTCAAAGAAACCCTCCTTCCTCTCCTACTCATTTTTAAAACTACGGAGGGGTCATTCGAGCTCACACGTCCAAAATGGAGACATACAAAACTAGACAAAATTAGACAGAATTAGACAGAATTACACAGAATTACACAATGCTACAGTGTCTTTCAAAACTATTCAAAACCATACAGGACTGTATGGTCTACATCAAATAATCTCTGGCGACTACCCATTGTTTTCGTCTGAGAATGCAAATGGGTAAAGGGTTGTGTGCGAATTTAAAAGCCTTGCGCAAGGTTATTTTCTTGTATATTTATCACATGGCTTTGAAACTGATCCCCTGCCGCGCGCGTCAAAGCGGAACTAATACTTGCAACAATAAAGGGATGCTCTTCTATCTCTTTTTCATATTTTCATATTTTCATATTTTCTTTTCTTTTTTTTTTATGGGTGAATAGCATTACAGAAAGTCTCTCAAGATTTCTCTCTTAGTGATGTTAATTACTTGACTTTCGTGTGACCCAATATCAGAGGTGCTGAACCTGATGTCCTAAACATTGAGTTTTTTGAGTTTGTTCGGATATCCCTTCTGCTCCTCGCTACTAATTTTGGACCAATTAGGAATTACGAAAAAAAAGAAAAACAAAAAAAAACAATAATATTCATAAAAGAGCTATTGGTTTGTTAATTTTTATTTATTTTCTACCTTTTTTTGTGATTTTTTGTGATTTTTTGTGATATCTTGTCATTTTCGGTCATGGTTTGTCACAAGTTGTCACATGTTTGCAAAGTTTCGTGTTTTTACTACAGCTTATAGGTGGAATTTTTGGGAGTTATTAAAACAATCACATGTCAAACCCTTACCCCTACCCGGAATTTTTTTGATTCAAGGAGGAATAGTCACACTCCAAAGTGAGGTTAATTGGAAATTCGAGCCGGAGCTTTTCAAGTTCTCTAGAGAGGGGCTATATTTTATCAAATATGTTATGTTTACAAACCTATATAAAAGCCCCGGGATCCTATCACTTACTTAGTCATTTTCAACAATGTTAAGAAATTATCTCTCATGTTTCGCCTTAGTGGTAATGGCCTCAGCCACACTCGTATCGCCCATCGATGAGCCTTCTGTGAACGTTGTGCTTTCTATGAGCGGTGAGCCTTCAGTGAATCACCCAAAAGAATTTAAAATGGCCATCCCAATGTCGAACGGAGATCCTCATGCGACTGGCTCTTCTTATAGGCGTTTTGACTTGGCCAAGCGAGATGACAAATTTTTCAGTCTTCCACTTATCTATCGTGATTACAGCTACTACACAGAACTTTACATGGGCTCCAGAGGACAAAGAATCGAAGCTCGGCTCAATATTATGAATCCAGATACAGTTATTCTTGACACCAATTCAAATTGTGAAGCCAAAATGAAGAGAGAGGTGAATTTGAAACGTGAAAATTCAGATTCCATCCCAGGAAGCTCACAAAGTTTTGTTGCGGAGAAACATAGTGTGACTGGACAAGCAAAGGGATCAGAAGAAGAAATACCTAGTTATTTAGATATAAAGAAACGAGAGGAGAGTAATTGCAAGTCCTGGAGCAACTTCAACATGTCCAGATCCAAGACATTTAAGCCCTACGAAGCAGATCTTTCGTTCTCTACTGATTATGCCGATGGTACTTCTGATCGTGGTATTTGGGGATCAGATAAGGTTGGAACATCAAAAACAATGGTGAGAATGGACTTTGCTGTTCTCAAATCGACGGGAAAAACTTCAAGTGAATTGGGTCTTGGGACGCTAGACGCGAGTGGCATGTATAAACAAAAAGGAGAGCAGTATAAAAACTTTCCAATGGCTTTGAAGAATGCTGGATATATCAAAAAAAGGACATACTCTTTATTTCAGAACACAAGCGACTATGAGAAAAATTCAATTCTTTTTGGTGCGGTTGATCATAAGAAGTATTTTGGGAAATTGCAAACCGTACCAATGGTGAGTGAATATACAAATCTGGAACGAATTGATGTAACAGTTGCTCTCAGCAAAATATATTTGGAGATATCTTTGGGGAGCTCTTACCAGAGAGTGACCTTTTTGAACGAGCCAATTGCAGCCCAATTTAGTATGATATGGAATAGGCAAAAGTTCCCGAAAAATACTTTACTTGCTTTGGTTGAGCTGATGCTGGGAGAGCCCTGGCTAGGATATGATTATTATAAGGTGGATTGCAAATACAGATCTAGTACAGCAAATATAGTCTACGATTTTTCCGGCATTGAGATAAAGATACCATTGATAGACTTGGTGTATATCGACGAAGGCATATGCTATTTGAATGTTGTGACATCCACAAGTCAGGAAGGGCAATTGCCATATGCTCTTTTGAATATGCCAGTACTTAAGCATATCTACATGAATGTTGATTTGGAGAATAAGGAGGTTTCAATGGCTCAAGCTAAAGTCACCGATGAGGAGGAAATTGAGGAAATCAGTACATCCGTGCCGAGGGCCGTGAAAGCCGAAAGGTATTCGTCTACTTCATTGGTTTCCAGTGTTAGTAAGCCCACGGTTGCTTTATTTAGTGTTTAAATAGGAGAGTGTTTCGAATTAGGGACCTCTGGGATGAAAATGGGTATGTTCTAAATTTTGGGGGTGAACCAAAGCAAGAGAGAGAGGGGGGGGGAAAGAAGCGAACAATGAATCCACAATGAAGACCGAAAGTAGGGGACCAAGCTTGGATGTTACACCCATATTTTCTTAGGTGAAGTGTTCCTATGGAGAATACCAGGAGTTTTTTCTTCTACTAAAAATAGTCAAATCTTGGTGATGGTGATTTTAAAGCGTGGGCCGGTGTTTGTTCCTATTTGTGATGTGAAATGAAATGAAGCTTATAATTCTAATCACTGCAATTCGTGAATCTTCAACTTGATTTTTTTTTTTTTCCTTTATATATATATATATTGAAAATAAGAATTCTGGAAATGTGTAGTTTCCAAGAGATAGTGCCAAGTGTTTCTATGATAGAAAAGGGAGTGGCTTTACCGAGAATCCATGTTTCTTTGGGGGTTTTGATTGACTGAGGCTACATGTTTCTAGCCTGGTCTTACACTTGATCTCAAAGCACTTATTTTTTATTCTCCGTAGATTGAATAGGCACAAGTTGAAGAACCATCACCTTCCGCAAGAGGCGGTTTAAAGGAGTTGACTTGTTTCTGTTAAGTTTTAATAAATTTATGCATAACTTCTTATATTTGTTGATGGTTTCTCAAGAGAGGAACCGGAGTGGCTTATATATAATTTTGAGAGCAACGTGTGACCAAAAAACCGTCCACCAGAACAATAGGAAGCATTATTCTGGAATGTTCGGAAGGAACCCCCTATGCACGAAGTGCTCTGATGGTAAAATGCCGTATCACCATTGTAACCATATTCGGACTGAGAGGCTTCATAATACCTTCATAGACAGGGCCCTGCCTATGGTGAATCTAACAGTTTCGTTAATATATATATATATCTATATATATATATATATATCATGGCTAGTGTCATGGGCGTAAAGACAGAGGTCTACATAGGGGAACATGTCTAATATAGTGGGTGCAAAGCCTTGGTAGAAAAGCCTTGGTAGAGGCTTGGACAGGAGGAGTAAAAGTGAAGTTTATGGGTGTGGTCTTTTCCCATGGTTTTTGATTCTATTTTTTTTTTGTTCCTGCTCATAATCTTTACTCTGTTCTATATTTGTTTGCACTTCGGTTTCACTTTTCAAGGCAAAGTATGGTTCATTCAGAAAGAGTCACATTGGTAAGAAGTTAGGGGTATGCGGTTCTTGAGACTCTCCTCAAGACAGACGTCACATACAGTTCCAGTCACGTCTTGGTCAAAAAAACAAAAAAAACAAAAAAAAAACAAAAAATAAAAAAATATTAAAGCTATATGGTGTGTATGTGTGAGTGAGTGAGTGAGTAAGTATGTGTGTATGTGTGTGTGAGTGTGAGTGTGAGTGTGAGTGTGAGTGTGAGTGTGAGTGTGCGTGTGAGTGAGTATGTGTGGGGGAGATTACATAAGTTACTTTCTACTATTATATATACCCATATTTTTTGACCCACCATTACCCTTACCCTAAAATTGTTTTCAGTATTTAAATGTATTATTTATACTTTAATTTATAAATTGAATCCCGAAGGAAATAACAAGCACAATTATCAAATTAAAGATACCTCTTACTTACAACGAGCGTGGATATTAGTAAAACAGAAAATTAGGCAAAAGATTATTATTTTTCATTAAGCAAGTTATTTATTTCAGGCCAAAGTATATAGAAGTACTAATCATGCTATTACTCAAATATGCTCAAATATGAGATTTATTAGCTAGAAAAGATACTTTATGCCCGCTTCGCGAGGATATAATCATGAGGGGGGAAGGGGGAAAGGGTGAAACCCCCCAATAATGTGGATAGAACAGAAACTCCAACTAAATCTATCAAAAGAGATGTAAATATTTTAACTAATTATGTTTTCAATGGTAATATCAAAGGATGTTTTACAAATAGTTATTACACTATGAGTGTTCATTACACTATGAGTGTTATAACTGGCATGGGTAGACCCAGTACCCATAGGTATTTTTAGAGCCTACAAAAATCGACTAGGCAGTTACTCGCCACTGAAACTGACTAATCGTTTCTTTTGGTTAGTCGTTTTTTTGGTTAGTCGTTTTTTTGTTGCTGGTTTCGTTTGGCACTGAATGACCGATTAGTCATTTCATCGCGCCATCTTATCACCCTTTTCGTTACTTAAATAGCTCAGGTTCCCCCTTCTAAGGAACCATCAACCAAAAAAAACATAGTAAAGAGAGTACCTGACGTAACCGGAACATAACAATGAGTATATCTGTCTCTTTGTCCAACACCTCACTTCCATTACCAGCTACCATAAGTATCCACTATGTAGCCCTCAGATTAGTCTTTGCATTTGATATAATAATTATATTGTTATTCGTTTTCCAAATGTTGAAATACACATAATTTAAATTATTAATTTTATTAGTGTGGGTGTACTAGACAGTATAGGAAATTGAAGTTCATTACTTCTAGTTCAAGCCCTCAGCTCCGATGTTTCCTTCATTATACTTGGAGAGAAGCTCCGTGTGCCTATGGACATCACCAGTGAAGAGATCCCTCTTGACAAGCTTGCGTTCAGCAACATCCATGTTTACGTCAAGTCCACGCTATTCAAAGATTCCAAGGAGACAAAGGACTTGAGCATGCAAATCAACTGGGATGGCTTGAAGGATGATGAGCCCTTGGAACTTCTTGGGCCATGGGCCAATCAAGGACGGCAAAACACAATTTTTGCCCTCGCTCTATGCCAGTATCAGCAAATCTCTCAATGCAATGTTGGAACTGCACGGTAAATATAAGGCAGTTCTTGAATTCACTGTTGCCTTCACGGAGTTCTCAGGCAACTCTGTCGGATGTGCAATTGTGTACTGTCATCCGTAAGAGCAACTACAGAAACATTTTTGTGGGATACTCTGCCAAATATGACTTGCTGATCCGTAAACCTCTTGGTGAATATTTTGCCTGTGGTGAAGATGAAGATAGAGCCGATTTCTTTGGTCTTAATATTTACGAAACAAATGGTGTGGTAACTCCACCTATGAGAAATCCGGTTACGCTGAAGTCACCAGAATTTACAAGGACATGGGAATCTCATTGTTTTTTCTCTGAATATGGATGTAATGAAGTCACTCCTCGTTTGTTCCAAGAAGTCGAGAGCATTTACACCACCATGACTGATGTTTGGTCCGGATGTGTTGTTTACATGTACGTCCAGGAAGCTAACAACTATGGATTGGTCAATGTGGAAGGAAACCAAGTCACCAAGAGATCAGACTTTTCTTACTTAGAAACTGGAATTGAATAAGGTATCGCCGGTGTTACACTCGGCTCTGGATTCTACTCCTACTTCATGTCCTGCCATTGACGCCAACTGGAAACCCTCGCCAACCCTTCCTCCTACTCCTGACAAGCAATACTGTGACTGTGTGGATACTACTTTTGAGTGTAAGGTTAAGGAAGGTTCTGACGAGCTAAATTTTGGTGGTATCTCTGGCTTCATCTGCTCCACCATGAACTGTTCCACCATTGCTGGTAACCCACTGCAACGTGTTTAGGGAAACTACTCTTTCTGTCTGAATGACCAAAAGTTGAGTTATTTCATGAACGCTTACTCCCAGAGTAAAGGTAGAGAGGCTCACCAATGTGAGTTTGATGGTGTGGGTATTTCTAGAGTGTATTACTAGAGTGTATTTCTAGAGTCTATTATTAAGGAAGTCTATAGTACTTGTTGTAGAAGGCTGGAGGGGATGCGCAACATCTGATTGAGTATTACAAGGTTTTAACATCCCCATAGATAGTACGCTATTATTGTGGGTCTACCGATCACTAAAATTGATTCTTAACTGGTTGAGGAACTGCGAGGGAAGGTTGAGGAACTGTGAGGAAGGTTGTGGAACAGTAAAGTAAGGCTAATGACTCTTGGATATTTAGACATGCTAGTTGAGGCAATGTATTATCAGTCCAAATTTTTCATCTGGTTGCATCAGAAGCTTTTACTGATTACCTCTTCCTGATAATAAAGTCGGTCAAGTAGTCAGTGTTGCTTATGCAGTCAGTACAGTCACTTATTTGTCTTTTGTAATCACTACAGTCAGTCAACCAATAAGTCCTGTTTAGCTGACATTGTTAGTTTTTCAATTCAAGCTTCCTAATTAGTAATTATAGGTCTATTCATAAATAGAGCTGTCTCTTTGTCTTTTCTACCCATAAGAATAGGGAGTTTTCAGGACAAAAAAGCCCATAATACGTGTTTAATTCTTGTGGGTTCGCTCTAAATTAGACTGTTAGAACAACAGTTGCTTTTACTCCCAGAATTTAACCTTTGAAACAGTCAAAGTGTCTTATATACACTCAGTGGCGTTTATACACTCAGTGGCTTTTATACACTCATTAAATGTAGAAATGACGCCAGGTCTTGGGTTTGGTTTAAGGTATAGATAGAGGTGTCGAGGAAACCCAAATCCTATAATTCGTACCTTAGTAAATGTCCCCAAGCAAGTGGTACCCAATAAGTAATGGTCAACGTGTTTTAGGTGGATACAGTACCAACTATTAATACTCTAGCTACTTCTAGATTTACTTCCTACTACTACAAGTACTTATTTTTATTTTGCAATTACTAGCAACTATTTAGCGACATTTTTTTTTTCTGGTCCAATGTCAATGGCTTTGTTATACGAATGATATTTCTCCAATATAGCAGAATCTAGTGCAGTACTTAGGAAGACACTTGCTTTGTTTTGATTTGTGATGGACTTAATTGTTATCTTTCACAATCCCGTCCAGCTGGCCAAGGTTCATTACACGATGCCACAATCCCACTTCTAAGGGTTCATTGCACCTTCACAATCCAGAGGCTTGCATGGGGTTCATTACTTAATACTTTCAGTCCATCACTCATCGCAAGTAAGCATTAGTCTTTGCTAAATATCTCACTTTCTTTCACTATATTGGTTAGTAGTCATTAAGTATTCCATCACCACATCCATTTTCCCAGTCTTTTCTTTTTTATATTTTTTTTTTCTTTTGTTTTGTTTTTTTGTTCTTGTTCTTTAACAATGAAGTCAGTCAGGTAGTCAATCATCCTTACTTCATTGCATTCATTATAGTCAGTCATTTTCAGTCAGTCATTGTCAGTCAGTCATTGTCAGTCATCGTCAGTCATCGTCAGTCTCCTTACTCCGTGAGACTCATAAATATGAGTCACGAAGCGCAGAGTCACTTGAGTATAAGTGAGTTGCAACAGTTCGCGCGCACGGCTCACTGTCTTGTGGAGAGCAGTGAGACGGTCCATCTTTTGCAGCAATACCTCGNGGAGAGCAGTGAGACGGTCCATCTTTTGCAGCAATACCTCGTGGGCCTGCAAATGAAGACACTCGTCTAGGAAACCCTTTTGGGTTTCAAGACCAGCACAGCCAATCATATCCTTAAGTTGATTCGGGGTTAGTGGCCTGCAGTCCAATGCTTCCATCCATACTTTATGGAACTGGTCCATGTACTTCTGCTTGATAGCACAGGCATCAGTG
>NKZH01002028.1:1587-93255 GCA_002370695.1 Metschnikowia matae var. maris
AGTAGTAGTAGTAGTAGTAGTAGTAGTAGTATCTAGAGCCAGAGTGAAGCCTTACTATGAGTAAGAACAAAAGTAGTAGTAATAAACTTTGGACTAGAGTAGGCTCCTAGAATCAGTTCATGAATAGTACTATGAGATAATGAATAAGAGTATCACATGCATATTACTCAAGTAGCAGTACAATTAAGAAGAAGAGTATGTGTCAAATTCTTCTTATAAGGAGTAGTAAGAGTTTTGCAGAGCGCACGGCAATAAGCTAGTGGCTTGGAAAAGTTGAATGATTACATCACTTTCGTTAAGACTTCCACTATTTCCGACTAAAAGACATTTTATGGTTTGGGCCGAACGGCTGAAGACGATGGTTTAGGGGCCTACCCATTGAGAAATATTTAAGCCTCTCTGCTGAAATCTACCAGTCACCGACCAGCTACCTAAACAGCGTGCCTCACTCTACAGTATTTTTCAAAACTATTCAAACTAGGTTGTCAACAAGTTTGGAACCAGAAGTAGCCAAAATAAACAACCCAGTAATTCCGAAAAAGTGTCGTACTCCTTCACAGAGTCTTTCACACCAAATGACATAACGTTACAAACACCAACTAAATACGAATTTAGTATTCTGAGATCTTAAATCTGGAGGCTGGTTTGAATGATATTGAAAAATACTGTAAGACCTAGTAAAAATGCCACTCAGATTCCTCATATGCAGGAATCATTAGATAACTTAGTATAAACGTTACAACAAGAATGTAACATGGAGGTCGTGTCCTGATCGATGAGAGATAAGACCGGCCAACTGATGGCCCTGGCTAACTTTATTATGCGCGAGAATTTCCTCCACTTCAACGAGTTTGGGCTCGTCTTTGTACCTTTTGAGTCCGACGTCGGTAGGTAGTGGGGTGAAGTATTCTTCTAGGATTGCTTTCTGTAAGCGTAGTTGTCTGATATGAAACCCCGTGCTACCTTTGTTATTGCGTTGGCATGGTGAGTTGGTAATTGACCGGTGACTGGACTTTAGCAATTTCGTAAAGATCGGCGAACTTGGACCGGAGTTTTGGTACGAGTCGGTAAAAATTTCGTGAATCCAGGAAACCCACGTGACAGTTGAGATAGTTGAGATCAATATAAACATTTTGATCTTCCTGGAAATGGAGGTCCTTGTGTTTTTTGTCAAAATAGGTTTTCGCTTTGTCGAAGGAAACTTGGTTAGTAGCTAGAGCTGCTGTGAGGCTTCTGTCTCTGAGGCTTTTGTGGAGGGTTTCTCCGATGTCAACGGAACCGCATTGAAGTGATTCAATTTGTTATGTGGGAGTTGAATATTCCTATACAAGATTAAGGTAAGTATAATATTTGAATGTAAAGATAGCACATTCCAAGAATTATATATGTGTGTGCATCTTCCTTCTCTGAAATAATTATCCATTGTTCACCTTTAAAAAATGATATCTATTTTGACCATACTTTAAATGTATAACAATTGGTTTTATTGTAAATCCATAGAAATTGACTGTACTGTAGATCTATACAAAATGACCATACTGTAAATCTATAAAAAGTGGCTATACTGTAAATCCATAAAAATTAACTATACTGTAAATCAATAAAAATTCAACATACTGTAAGTCTCTAAAATTCGATCATACTGTAATACTTCATACAAAATAAAGTATGCGCCGACTGCAAAAGCATTACAATAATGTGAGTCGGACCAGAAAAATGAGCATACCAGAATTCGCAGCCATTTCGCGGAACTGCGAACTATATAAACCCCAGGCTCGCCACACTTTCCCGCTTTATTATTCCCACCAACCACTTTCTTCTTCAACAGAATTTCAAAGCAAATATATTCAAATACAATTTTGAAAGAATCTGAAGCAGAGAGATTTAAGCAAAAAGACAACAGCAAACACACCAAAAAACATACAAAAAACCCAAAAAAAACAGAAAATCACACAAAAAACACAAAAACACACAAAAAAAAACAACAGAAAAACAACAAAAAAAATAAAAACACACGAAAAACAGATACATAAGAACTAAAGCTTAAGAACTGAAGTTCAACTCAAAAAACAAAACAAAAAACAGCAAAAAAACAACAAAAACAAACAACAAGACAACAAAGAGACAACAAAGAGACAACAAAAAACAACAAAAAACAACAAAAAACAACAAAAAACAACAAAAAACAACAAAAACAACAAAGACAAAAACCAATCAAAGAACAGATACTTAAGAGCTGATACTTAAGAATAGATTGAGGAACTGAAGCTCAACAAGTACACACAAAAAAACACAATCAGATACTTGGGAACTATAGCTTCAGAACAAAAGGTTGACCAAAGCAATACACAAGCAGACCGTCAACAACCAAAGCTTGAGAACTGAAGTTTTACCAACAAAAAAAAAAAACAAAAAAGAATAACAAGAAAGAACGCTACGAACAGATCCCCAAAGAACTGAAGCTTGAGAACTGAGACTTCACAAAAGCACGCCGAAACAAAACATCCCAAAAACAGATACCCAAAGAACTGAAGGCTAATAAAAACACAGGCAGAAGTCAACAAGCTAGAGTCTTTGTGAAAGCCTAATATGGACTCACTATTCCGAATAATTCTACTATGTCTAATATTCATAGTGACTAGAATCCAATCTACAATCTCACTTCTCATTGATTCCCTTGGTCCAGGACCTCCCTCCCCCACAATTGGGAACCAACAAATCAACAAGCAAGTTTTGAGCCAAATGGAGAATGATATCAAGAAAAGGAGAAGAAAGAAAAAGAGAATAAAAAAAAAAAACGAACTCCGAGTGATAATGAAGAAATGGGAACCCCTTTGGAAACAATTATATGTGGTATAGCGGCAGACAAACATTTCATGGATGTAAGAAATCTCCGTCCTAGCACCTTGTTTTCTGGGGAAAGTCAACAGGAGTTTCTGATTTCTAAAATAAGAACCCTTCAAAAGACAACCAACCTTAGAATCCTCCACAAGATCAGTATATAGCTTAGTAATATAAAGAAATTTGAAGGTAATACGTATTAGTATCACAGTCCTAACAGTGGCCTAGTTAGTAAAGTATTGGAGCCGACAACATGGAAGGTTCATATATGCAATATTGAAAATTCACAACCTATGGCGTCGACAAAGGTACGGTGGTATGGAATGGTCATTATATGATCTGTCGGACTAGGCCCAAACTACCTCTATGGTATACTAAACCGGTAAAATATTGAGTGAGCCAATGGGAGTTTCTGGACTTCTACTATAAATCAGACACTTATATTACATTTAAAATGGTACCCTCTACAAGCAGTAAAAGTAGTGGTAATAGCATTAACGAGCAGCAAGACTATTGCTATGACTCTTGAGTATAACTATTGAGTATAACTATTGAGTATAATTATTGCTACGACTTTTGAGTATGACTATTTAGTATGACTATTGAGTCATTACAATATGAATATTAAAGAGAGAAGAGAAACTACACAGAGCATAGAGCAGTCCGAAAAAGGGATAGTAAAGAAGTATGGACTCAAAGATGTTTGAGATCGGCTTTTTTCTTTTTTATATTGATACATTAATTTCGTAGTATTTAGTACGACTATTGAGTAAGACTAGTGAGAAGACTATGGAGTATGACGAGTAAGTCTATTGAGTATTACAAGTGAGTAAGTCTATTCAGTAAGAGTATTCAGTAAGTCTATTGAGTATAACTATTGAGTATAACTGTTAGATCCACCATAGGCAGGGCCCTGCTTATGAAGGTATTATGAAGACTCTCAGTCTGAATATGGTTACAAAGGTGATACGGCGTTTGGCCATCTATTCACGAAGTGCTTCGATGGCTCCTTTCAAACATTTCAGAATAATGCTTCCCATTGTTCTGATGGGTTACACGTTATTTTCAAAGTTATATAAGCCACTCCGGTTCCTCTCTTGAGGAACCATCAACAAATATTTGAAGTTAGGCATTAATGTATTAAAAAAACATAACAATAACTATATATATATATATATATATTGTTAGAGTGTAGAGTAGAGTGTGGAGTATGGTGGTATAGTGTTTCTTCTGATAGTACTGTAGTAAAAAATATCCTGTTCGAAACATTTGTAACGCTTAAAAAGGCAAAAAGGCAATTAGAATTAAACAGGGTAGGCAAAATTACCCCAATATGTACAATACTGCCTATGGTGGATCTATCACTGTATATGGAGGTATAATTACCACATGCGGAAGTATAGTTACCGTTTATGGAAGGCCATTGCCGTATTAGGAAACTACTAACTTCTTGTATAGCTTTATCCTCTCTAGGGAAATACCATTTCTGTATTTGATGAGTCATTAAGGAAGTATTGTTCCCCAAAGATGAAAGAATATCACCGAAACGAATCTGGATCCCTGGTCTATATGCAGGAACCAACTTTGTAGAGAAAAACGTCCAAGTCATTGGTGAACATCAGTACCATTACATTAAATATATTGGTGGGTCTGGTGTGAGGAGATATCTTGGTATGTCCTCCTTTTGGTGGTGTATATATTTTTTTGTTAGTATTATAAAATAGCGGAAGCTTGTCCTTTTATATTTAGGTGAGCCTTCACATGACCGAAGTCACGTGAGTGACTGTAGTATAAGAGAAACAGCAAGAGCTGCTTTCTCAACAAACTTAAAATAGTAAGAGAGTTTTGAATGAAATTGAATGGTAGAACTGACTACAACATGGAGTTACCTTTTCAAGGTAGGTATGTTTTAACTAGAGGTTAGTAGTTGTTGGAGCCACCAGGTACCATCTTTACCTATAGAGGTATTTTGTACTGTACAATCTTAATGACCGTTCATAACCATCCCAAGTCATTCCAAGACAATCTAACCTTTCCTACTATTATTTTAGTGAGCGTTTCAACATTTCATTGTTATCTCAAAAATTATTTTAGTACCATATACCTTCTTGGAAGAACCCTCAGGGAATGAGCATACTAAACAGGAGTGCCTGACATCAACAAAAACTGACACCATCTCTAGTTACCCTTTTTGGGAAAGCCACTGCCGTATTAGGTAACTAATCACTTTTTTTTTATAGTTCTATCCTTATTAGGAAATACTATTTCTACATCTGGAAAGTTATTAAGGAGGTATTGTATTGGAATACCTACCGTAAATCCACACACTACTGGTTTGTATATCGGTGTATATACAGGACAGGACAGTGTAAAGACTTTAACTCCAGTTCAGTTATAAATGCTGGGGAATCAGGTGGCCCGTAGAGTAACCATGGTGTAATGTTCAGAGGTCCCTTCTCATTATAGGTCAAGGATCTCTTTGCCTCATCAAGGTAAGTAAACACTTTAGGGGAAGTGTTTACTTCAGACATAGTAGGAGTCTCAGAGTCAGTACGAGGAGGTCTGGTGAGTCTGGATCTAGGAGGCATCTTGGTATGGCTCCCTAGTCTGAGATATTTGATTAGTTGACTAAGTAATTGGGGTAGCAAAGGCCTCATTATATAAATGGGAGTCGGCCTTCACTGACCCTTGGTTGTCAGGACAACCAAGGTAGAGAAACTACAGTAGTAGCGGCGAGCCCTGCAAGTCCAGAGCGCCGTGCGCGCGCTTATTCGGTGCTATTTTCCAACAGACAGAATTTCTTCCCTCAAAAAAAAAAACCTTCCTCAAAAAAAACCTCCCTCAAAAAAAAGCTGTATACTGTAAAGAAAATGAGTTTATGATAGAAAGTGTATGTGTGCAGGCAGAGAGTACTCTACATCGAGTAGTACAGACATTATTAAGGGAAGTATTTTTTCAGAAACGAAAAACCCAGATGCAGGAAAAAAGAAGCCTTTGTGGTAGTCAAAGAAAAAGTAAAGCAATTTTATCTTATTTTTAATGGCCTGTTTCTTATTTTTAATGACCTATTTCTTATGGTTCATGGCTTATCAGTCATTGAGTGAGTGACTGCGTGAGTGAGTGAGTGAGTGAGTGAGGGAACTATATTGTATGCTCCGCGCGGAAATGCAGTCCGCGCACTTACCCCAGAGAAGCGCTCCTCCACCCTATACCGAAACCACAGAGCACACCCCGGCTACCTTTCCGCCTTTGTTGCCGTGCCACCTCCGTACCTTCCCCACCTATTTTCTTTCCCTTCCCCTTTGGTCTTTTTTCCTTTGGTCTTTCTCCTTTGGTCTTTTTTCCTTTGGTCTTTCTCCTTTGGTCTTTCTCCTTTGGGTTTCTTCCCTTGTGCTTCTTATCTCTGTGTTGGCTGACCTAGTGACCTAATCATTTCTTAGGCACTGAACCTTGAAATTGTTAACCCAAATCATTACTTTTCCAAATCATTACTTTTCCAAATCATTTCTCTTTTCTTTTTTTCTTTTGTTTTCAAATTCAAAACCAAACCGATTTCTTCTCTACCATCATTTCATTTCAAATCATCTAATCTACTCCTCCATCTCCTTTGTTTTTTTTTCTTCTACTTTTTCCATTTCCAATTTCCCATTTACGATTCAATTTCCCATTTTCCTTATACTAATCTCATCGAGTGCATGGAGCTGATTACACGACCCGGCAATGCCATTCAGGACGCTTTTTTCACACAGAAAAACACCTAAAGCTGCTGATCCTGCACCTCCAAAGGTGGACCGAAGCCGGTCGGATCTTTCGGTCGAAACAGCTAAACTCCGAGTACCGGCCCGGCTGAAACCTGCTTTTACTCCGGCTTCTCCTGTGTCTCCTGTTTCTCCAGGGTCTCCTGAGCGCCTGGAGCTTTTAGGGTCTAAATCAGGTCCAAAATCGATGCTCTTGGATGTCCTGGTATCTTTGGATCAATCATCTGATGTTTCACCACATCAGAATCTGCCCGAAAAATCTCCTTCCAATGTTTCAAATACCTTTGATTATGGTGGTTATACAGAATATGGTATTGAACTGTGCTTAGAAAAAACTGACGAGGTATCTGAAACTGAAATTATGGGAATTAACAATGATCAGTCGAAAAATACTCAAACGATTTCTGGAAGTGTGATGGATTTAGATGAAGCTTTTATACCAGGGGGTCCTGCATACAATGCGCCCATCAGCCCTAGTCTTAGTCCTATTGGAGTTAAATGGGTCAAACTTTCAAGCAAACCCATTTTCGACGGCGCAAATGGAACCATTTACAAAGCAGCCGATGCAGGAAATACCAAGTTTGTGGTGATCAAATCCATTCGAAAACAACCAAAACAATCATATGCACACTACTCATCTTTGGTGCTTACAGAATACGAAAACCTCCGCAAGTGCAGTGCGTCTAAACATGTGGTGGAAGTATACGATTTGGTTGCGGATTCAGAAACTCCTGAACCAGAGCTTTCTCTTATTATAAAGTACTTCCAAATGGGAGATCTACTCGACTACTTATGTGATCTTCGGAGCCGCAAAATCGATATACCCATCCACCTCAAAGATGCCATTTTCAAACAAATTGTTAAGGCCGTGGAGTTCCTTCATAAACATGAAATCGTGCATAGAGATATCAAGCCGGAAAACTTTCTTATTGATTCCACAGGCGTCATTAAACTTAATGATTTCGGGTACTCAGTGGACTTGACCCGGGTGCAGGAACAACTCCCTCTTAATGATGATACGTGTGGTACTCCGTCGTTTAAGGCGCCGGAATTGTACTGGGTGGAAAACGAAAAGAAGCGTGAAGCTGGAGATGGTCTTATGGACCTGGAGGATATGGAGAAGACAGAACGACAGAAGAAGATCTCCAAGCTTGAGAAAATGCTTAAACCAGATTCGGAAAAAACTCTGCCAAGACAAAAACCAATGGAACTGCCAAAACAGAATTTTATGGATCTGTCAAAACAGAATTTTATGGATCTGTCAAAACAGAAATCTGTGGAACTGTCAAAACAGAAATCTGTGGATCAATCATTCCTACAGGTGCTGCCTTTAGGACTGCCTATAGGACTGCCCTTAGGATTGAATTTGGGACTGCATTTGGGACTGCCCTTAGTACTGGCTTCAGAACTGAATCACAAAAAACCAATTTCTTTTGACTTGGACTTTAAAAGTGTGGATGTTTGGGCCCTTGGAATTGTTTGTTTCCAAATCTTCCTCATGTCAGTTCCCTGGCAAACGTCCAGCATCTACGAAGAAAAGAATAAAAAAATGGAGGCATACATGGAGAATTACCCTGAGGGACCCAAGCAACTCCGCAGTTTGGTGGACAAGTTGAACGATAAAAATTATAGTGTGGCCTTGAATCCTGCACTTATGCTTTTCAAGAAAATCCATTATGATGCCCGGATCGAGCTTCTCCGTATGCTTCATCCTAACCCCAATAAACGAGTTTCGTGTGACGAGTTGCTTAATTCCAGCTGGTTAACCCAGGCATACGCCAAACCACGTGACCTCCTCGACCTTAAGGACAACAAGAAGAATCAATCGAAGAATTGATTGGAATGTTGGAATAGAATCATTTCAAAATTACCGGAGTTAATAGAGCAACTTTGTTAGATGGAGGATTCGTGATGCTGAAGAACAACACATTGTCAAAAGAGAGAGAGAGAGAAGTGTGGTTATATGCAGGATACCATAATTTAAACGAAACCGTTTTGAAGAGTTCGAAAGACTAAGTTGGTGATTCTTTCTTTTCTTTTTTATTTTCGTGGTTTGAAGATACCTTAGATGTTGTGAGAATCTAAGAAGAAGAGCCACCTCCAATGGGGCAATATGCAGGAATATACATGATGAAGCGGACCAGATAGTCAAGCCCATTTATTCTTCAAGTGAAAGTGAAAGTCAATGAAACTAAATGTTTCCCCCATCCAATTATTCCAGTCCTGCAGATACTCTGGAATTGCATTCCGGGAACTTTAACCTTTTAAGTCCATTCAAGTCAAGGAAATCACGTACATTCGGTCAGTGAATCTGGTCAATTATCGTGCATCGAATTGGGAAGGCTTTTTCAATGGCTCAAATCAGAGACAGACGGAATTTAATGATGGAATTTAATGACGAACTGGAAAACGAATTGGTGGATGGACTGGAAAATGAACTGAAGAATGAACTGAAGAATGAACTGGTGGATGAACACATTTCAGGTATTATGAGGTTCATTCAGTGAACCACAAATGTCAAAGGTGTACCACAAATTTTAGGGGTATACCACAAATCTTAGGGGTATACCTGAATCAAGTCAGGTTTCACACATCTAATTGGTCAGCTGAACAACTCCAGATAAAGAGTTAGTATTTGAGCCATCGTTTGATTGGCTATTCTCTGGTGACCAATATGGGACCAATGTGGACTTAATACCTGCATGGTGCGCTTAATATCTGCGACCTATAGAAATCATGTATCCATATAGGAATTAGATTTTTTTTTTGAAATATTGAAATATTGAAATATTGATTATTTCATTTCCTGTAAATTTCAATCCATTTTTGATGATTTATTGTCATTATTGGAATGATCGTTGTTTATACGATTATGACCAGTTTAATTTGTAGGGGACTGCAAACCGTATGGTATATGCAGGACACGATAGTTGGATGATTTCTAGGTGTCTCCTGAATAATGAATCCAAACCATAATCCCATTAATATTAAAAGGAAACGATATTGGCAAAGTGTATGACTCCCTGCTCTCTGTAAGTATTTTGAGGAGGTGAACTAACATTGACGTTGACCTTGAAACTGACTCTGATACTGACTCTGACACGGAATCTGAACCTGACACTATCTTTTGATTTTCCTGTTTCGGTCTGTATGTCTCTCTTCAATTCTATGATAGTATTAGAGGAATGACGCTCAGTTGATATGCTGGCTTTGAGTCTTGTCCTTAGGCTTTACCACCAGAGACCATTTCGGATTGCAGCCTTTGCCAGGAACTATATGCCATCAATTTTAAGTTGGTAACAATGGATTCTAGTCCACACCATACTCATACTTCAGTATTCCATAGTTGGAGAGAATACCTTGGTGTGGTATTTCTGAACCTGAATATTGACCAAGGAGGCTCGGGGAAAAGGTACTGACTTGAGTCTTCCTCAGTCTATATCAAATTTTTTATGCTTCCACTTAATAAAAAGTATACTGATAAACAGGTTAAAGTTTATACAACTTTATTGAACGTCACCATACTCTGAGTCATCTATCAGGCCAATGAAAATTTCCAGTTTTTTTCCCCCTCAGTCAAACTTTTAGACAAAAACGCATACCCTTAATATCACAAGTATCTCGTATAAGGTTATCTTTGGCTAACAAAGGTTTAGCGTTTCCCCGGAATTAAGCCCAAGCTCTGTCAAGAATAGTGGAGAATGATTTGTATCCAGTCTTGTCGATGAATTCATATCTGTAGGAACCGACTGATATGGCTGTTTCCAAATTTCAGAGTTTCACAGATTGTAATATGTTACCAGATAAACCATGGAGTATATTATCAGATAACTTAATGCTAATGCGAGGGCTCAAGCAGAATTCTTGATAAATTTTACCTCACGTGTATATTTAAATACGGCAATATGACTTAGCAAATTTTTAAGGGTGTATCTGTGAGGCAGATCTGCTGACTCTATATATAGTTTTTTTGGAGCAGCTTTGTGTAACCCTTGAGGGATTTGTTGAGACAGATATGAAACATGAGAATTCCAAATTGAGATTTTTACGGCCTCGCACTTCTCACATATATAAACTCGCATCTTCCTGATTCTCTAACAGCTAGAATTTTTTTGTATCATCCAATAATGTTGTGAGTTTCAATACCATTTTGGTTTCCGAGGAATATTCTGAGAGCCCACTACTATTCTGACTTTCAATACCATTAGGATTTCAATACCATTAGGATTTCAATACCATTATGGTTTCAATACTATTATTGCTTACCTATACCATGAGGTCTCCCCAATGTCTTTATGGCTTCCCAATTGCATTCTGATTTCAATTTGTATTAAGAAAATGTATAATCGATTTTGTTCTTTCATTGATTGAAGAGCCTACCTTTTCACTCCTTTGAATGACATGGGTAAAGACTAATGTCCTGGCCTAAGCCTAGGGTAATGGAACCCACAGAAACTGCATATTCAATTCCAGTTATCATATGATTTTTGGAATATGATTTATTAGGAAAAATCCTACGACCACCAAAATTGAATACTTGGTGTCAGTAGATTCTACTAACGATACTTAGCTTGGATTCAGTCTCAAACTTGTTAGAACCTAAAACAAAGAGCATGTCGTTAGAATATTCAAAACAATGTTCTATATCAGTTGTTTAATCAAATACTGCAATAAGGCTTACAGGAATCCCTGACAGTTAATTTGATCAAGCCAACTTACTAGCTCTATATATGTCCTTGCTGCTTTGAAAAAATTATTAGGGGCTCCTGCTTAGGGGCTCCTGCTAGCTCTGTATACTTCCTTGCTGCTTCGGGTAAATCGTTAAGGGCTCCTGCTTATTCTATATATTTTTCTGGGGCAGCTTCGGATAACCTTTAGGGTACTTTCCTAAAACAGTTAGTGTTGCGAGTGTGATTCAGCTATGTGAATGCCATTAGCTCTTCGAATGCCAAGCGTGGGTTCTAGATGGCGCATGCCTCATTTCTACCTATGCACTTAGCGCCTCATGTTCATGATGAAGTGGTTATGGTTTGAAGCTGACCAAAAGTTATATCTCGTTACTCAAATATACTAATACTAAGTACTCAATTTTTTAGTGCTAGTGGGATTTTGGCCTACCAAATCCTACCACTTCTAGGATTGAAGTGGTGTAGGTTAAAGGTTATGCAAGTCATGCATTGTGAGGTGTCCGCGCCATTTAGAACTCCCGATAAGGATTCCCCGAACCCATGCGCACATGTAAAACATGCGCGCGTTTCATATCCCGAACTCCCCATGGTTCGTTTCAGGAAATCCCTCAAAAGGTTACCCGAAGTTGCCAAGAAGTATATATGACTAGGAGGTTCGTCGTTGAAACTAGTCGCAGGGAATTTATCAAAGTCATATTGCCTTATTCGAGTTTGCAGTATTTGAATTTGCAGTATTTGAATTTGCAGTATTTGAATTTGCAGTATTTGAATTTGCAGTATTTGAATTTGCAGTATTTGAATTTGCAGTATTTGCATTTACCGTGTGGAATATACTTCTATTATAGGACTTTACTATAAGTACCCCAGAGTCCTGCTTGAGTCCTAAGATTTAGTGCCATAACTCAAAATCAATTTACAATTATGGAGTCTCCAATAACCCCCTCGTTGTCCCCGGCCTCTACCGCTCTGTTCTCTGGGAAATTGCCAGAACTTGAAGACATGCCTAATTTGGTCCTTCCGATTCAAAAGCAAGTAAGCAAACAAACTGTTCAGTCGGAAGAAATGTCTCAGATGCGCCTTCAACTCATGGATCTTGCTGACCAGGTGGGTGAACTTACTCGGATGATGTTGCAATTAGCTTCCCACCTGAACGAACAGAGGTCCTGGGCTGTCGTCAATCGTGATGCGGCTATCACGGATACTTCAGGAGGAACGAACTCGAATGTTAAGCTCAGTGATGAGTTGAAAACACAGGTTCCCTTAGAACACAAACCGTATTCTGAGCAAAAGATGCCTCCGCCCGAAACGAAAGACCTCCTGCATTGGTCAGTGCGGGGGAAGGAAAGGACCTTATATCTAGAATATCTTGTCAAGTGGGTTGATCCTATCAACAAGCAACTGACTTATCAAGAAGTGAAAGCATTTATTGACACAATTCGCCACATCATCATCCGCCACGAGTTGACCTACGAGGATTGCTTCTTCATCATGACCATTCGTGCTCCTGAGCTTCAGCGTTGGGTGAAAAAATGGCAGAAAGTCAATGGAAAAAAAGTCGAAGCATTTTGGACCATGATAGATGACTTATTACTCGAGATTAAAAATACCTCTTCGATCCGGAACACACACCATGAAATGCTCTTCTTATGCAAACAGACCGGTACGCTTGAGGAGTACCACGAAGACTTTTGTTACCATTATCGATTTACCGATCTCGACTTTCGAAATGATATGCTTATCCTCACGACCTATTTGTGTGGCTTGAAACCTCACTTAAGTGAAAGTTTGGCCAGAACACCACTCAAGAACTATCACGAGGCATATGAAATCTTACGTACAAGGAACATTCCGGAATCTGACTCGCCCAATAGTGGTCCTCAACGGAGGAAACGAGAGAGACGGAAGAAAGCTAATCAGGTTCAAAAAAATGCAAAAGCTAATGCTCGAGCTGTCATGTTAAAGTCTAAGCAATAACTTGGAGATGCACGGGATCTTAAGTCCTAATGTTCTTTGTTAGGACGGATGAACCTTTTAATGGATTTTCTTAAAACTACTGACATTTGGGTTGTGAAACATTGGAAAATAATTGATACCAAGTACATAATTCTAGTTGTGGTGGAATTTTTCCTTACAATTTTAAGAAGCTCCCGGTGGCCTAGCTGGTTAAGGCGCAAGACTGTAATGGAAAGAAATCTTGAGATCGGACGTTCGACTCGTCCCTGGGAGATGTTTTTTTTTGGTGGAATGTTCTGCTCATATTTTTTGGGGGGAATTGCAGTCAAGGTGAATGTTCTGCAACCGACTGCAGTTAATAATAGGGGTGTGCATACAATATACCGGGACTGCAGATAGACCTCGATGCTACCCAATACATAAAGAGCAACTCAATGGTACTGTCTACCGACTTGAAAAGTGGATGTTTCTGGTGACTCTCTCATGTTGAAAAACAAACTTCATCCTAAACGATGTCAAGGAAATTTCAAGGGTATACCTGCATATAGTGTACCGGTGATACCTTATTCTCCCATCTCTTAGAGGTCGTGTTTATTTATAACAGGGAGTTTTCAAATCGCGTCATATCATGAACCAGGTAATAATTCTCGCGGGTCATTTATTAAAAAATCCCACATTGAATTTATTGGGTATGAAATTTCTTGCCTGGGGACTCGCCGAAATCATAGTCCTCTCGGAGCAGCTTGAAGATATGTTGGAGAATTGCAATGCGTGTCCTTCTAAATTGTCTTTGCAAATGCAATAGAAGAAACATTTTAGCTTTGCTCGGATTTTCTTCGGTACTGGAGTCAAATGCCTTTGTTTTACATTTAGCGAGTTTTATTTGTCGTGAAAAATAGGGGACTGCTAGATCTATTATGAGCATGGCACTGCCCTTAAAGGTATGGCTAAAGCCTGAATCATGTGATTCCTAACAATGGCCTTTTCGAACGCTACCTCCTCAGCTTTCATCACATGAAGTATCAGGATAGTCTGCGGCGGACTAGAACAATTACGGCTTATATCATGGTGAAGACTCTTTCGAGGCCACGTTTTTCTCCAAACACTAAAGAAGTCGTTCGAATTCACTTGTTGAGGAATCACCAACAAATACAAGCTTAGCTAATTTACATACTAACAAGAATTTAACATAGACAGCCAGAGTTTACAGTTTACTCAAGAATGCTAATACAAACGAAAAAAAAAAGTAATAATTTCATCAATAAAATTAACTCCAAAAAAAAAATGAAAGAACAGAATATCAACTGAAAATATAAGCAGTAAAATCAAATACGAAACAGAATTCTAAACTAAAAAAAAGCCATTGAAAATTCATAAACTCGTGAAAGCCAGTACGGAAAAGCAGAACCAGAGAAAAAAAAATCGGATTAACACGGTAACCAGAAAGTCAGAAAGTCAAAAACCAGAACACCAAAGAATCAGAAAGTCAAAAACCCAGAAAAACAGTAAAATAGTAAAACAGAAAAACAGTAAAATAGTAAAACAGAAAACCAGAAAGTCAAAAACCAGAAAACTAGAAAGTCAAAAACCAGAAATTCAAAACCAGAAATCCAACTTAAAAATCAAAATTTAAAAAACAAAATTTAAAAAATCCAATAATCGTTAATATCAAACTCTCTCTCTTTTTCCAGTTCCTTAAACTCCCCAACCTCTTCCAAGTCTTCTGGTTCAAACGTGCACTTTATATTCCTTTCGGTTCCTCTTTTAATTAATCTTTGAGAGTCACTTTGCTCTGGAACCAGAGAGTCCCCATTTGGCTGTACCAAAGGGTCCTTTGTTTCCGGCATTTCAGTATCTTTTGTTTCGGGTATTTTAGTATCCTTTGTTTCGGGTATCTTAGGGTCCTTTGGTTCGGGTATCTTAGGGTCCTTTTTCTTTGGAGTCAAACTGTCACTTTGCTTCCCATGAGGCTCCTCTGCAGCATATTGAGAATCTTGCTGATCAGGCAAAAGGTAAAGATCCACTAAGAAACAAGCCGAAGGGTAATGATATGTAATACCTACCCGAATGGTAAACAAAATACTTTGGTAAGTGGGACATAAATATACGGGACCAATATTGAGCTTCATTTTGGCATCAAATGACATTCTAGTACCAACCACATTGGGGCCAAAACTGAGCACGTGATGGTAGAGACCCACTTGGTAATTTTGAGTAGTAATTACACTAGTGCCTTGCAAAGTAAACTCGGTAGTCTCAGTGACCTGTCGTCCAACTGATAAAACATATAAGTTGTCCCCGTTGGCTAGAGTCGAATAGTACCCATAAAGAGGCCGCAATAGACCATTGTATTTCACGTAGAATTTCAAAGGGGCACTTGCTACAGTGATGGCAGCTGCTAAGGTGGTGGAGGCAAAGAGAGAAGCAAAGAGAGAGGCGACGATGAAATCAGTTACCTTCATGATGTGTGTGTGTGTGTGTGTGTGTTTTTTTTATTATATTTGAAGTTAGGATTTTCTATGAACCGATATTGGTATTGTGGCCTATTTATATGGCGAGATATGCCTTTCAATTGCTTCATTCATTCCGCCTTTCGGGACTTAAGCAAAACCAATCGGAACCTTAGTAAAGTTCCATAGGCAATTCCATAATAATTGGTGAATGATAATTGGTGAATGATGATTGGTGAATGGTGAATGGTGAATGGTGAATGGTAAAAAACCTATAGGTTGTTTTGGTAAAGACCTTGAAAATTCTATGGTATAAGGTTCAAACAATGGTGATTATGTGGAATCATGCTATGAAATAAGCCGGACCTGCAGATAGACATTTCCTTTCTACTTCCCAGGAACTTTATTCATCGTCAATAGGTGCAGAACATAGCGGAATTGATTTCATCACGTCATGGAATTGAAATAATTGCGCTTGGTTTTTTTTTTTTTTTTTTGCTTTGTTTATTCCTACTTGTCCTGTTGGATTGGATTGTGGGGTGGGTGCGGAGTGCAGGTAGCCCCTGCTTTCAGGCCTTTATATGCAACCAGCTGCAAACGACAAATGACAAACGACAAATGACAAACGACAAATGACAAACGACAAACGAAAAATGATAAACGACAAACGACAAACGACAAACATTCCAATCTCCAATTGACTCAAATCCGTAATTTTATATTTAGTTTTTTTTTATGAACACTTATACCAGTCAGAAAATGCTTAGTATCAGTCACTGTCAGTCAGAAGTCAGAGTCAGAGTCAGAGTCAGTCAGAGTCAGTCAGAAGTCAGAATCAGAGTCAGTCACAGAGTCAATCAGAATCAGAATCAGAAGTTAGTCAGAATCAGAATCAGCTCCGAATCCCTCATAAACCAGTACATCAACTGATATAAATGTTCACTCAAACCATCCCTTTACTAATCTAATCATCTCCTCAAATACTAATTTTCACTTCTAAAAACCTACTTTCGCCAACTCCAATAATTCTACAATAACTTTACAAAGCTTTCAAGAATTCTAATAATTTTTAATACTATTGTGGAATGTCGTTGTTCGCGTACGCCTTCTAAGTTATAGCCCAATACTCGCACCTACTTTATACTCGCACCTACCTTATACTCGCACTACTCGTGAGCACTAGTGGACTCCTCATTCACCAAAATGTCAGACCACTTTAAAAGCACTCGGTAATTTCCGTCAGCGTTTTTTTTTTTTTGTTTCAGTACAACTGTAATTCGACTCCTTTCTCGAGACAAAATTAAAAATTCAAAAAAAATTCAAAAAAAATAAATAAAATATTTAATAGAGAGATGAAAAATTGAACAATAAATTGAAACAAATGATCAAGAAATTAAGAAATTAAGAAATTAAGACATTAAGAAATTAAGAAATTAAGAAATTAAGAAAGTCATAAAATCAAGAAAATCAAGAAATCAAGAAAGCAAAAAAATTAAAATAGGAGTTTCAAAAGTGAATTCTATAGTGAATTCCATTTCTTTTGTTTTCATAAGGTATTAATCTTTTGGTGATTATGTTGTTTTTGGGTGGTTAATTTTGGCTAATTAATCAGTAATGAAATAGTTATGATTATTTCTAATGACTAGGTCTTGTGAAAGAGAATTGGTGAAAGATCTTTAGTGTATAAAGTATGGTAATTTTTTTTTTTTACCTCTGAGTTCTAGACCAATTTCTAGGTTAAACCATTTGGTTCATTGATTCGCAACTCATGAGAGTGTCTCACTGACCCAAAACTTTATATACTATCTTCCTGCATGTGATGCTCAGAGAGGACATATCCTTCATAACAAGCAATGAGATCTGATGTCTATGTATTAACTATCAAAGAAACTTTTAAACAAGAACCCTTTAGATTGCAACACTTTAAACAGGATCCCTTTAAACAGGAACGTTTTTTTGATAACAGGCCTGCATATAAGAACCCTTTAGATACCAAATCTTTACATAAGTATTCTTGTGTTCCAGAGACATTACAAAAGTTTTATATTCAGTAGATTAGCTGTAAGAGGTAGAAACAAGTTGTAGTTTTAGATTTTCAATGAGTTGTTAGCATGAATGGAGTCAAGGTACTTCGTAGATGCGTTGTATTGAGTGATGTACTATGTGCAGGTAACTAATGGATAGAATGCTTTTATTTAACTTGCACCTCATACATGAATTTGGTCTTATAAGCTATGACTTAAGTGTTCCTGTACATTACTATATATCAAGAAATATGTTGAAACAGATTACATGTAGACGTAGTCGATTGTTACACACTAAGTACTTAATACAGTTTATGCTTTTGTTCAAGAAAAAAGAAATTCTTGAAGAGTAATGGTTGAAAGGATTATTAAAGATGAGTTCACTAAGTCTAGTTATGGGACTGCATTAAAAGATGGTCACGGAGGTATAAGTATTTTATAGGTTTGTGCTGTCACGTGACCTCACTTCCTGTATACAATGCATGGTCTGATTTGAGAGTGTTTAAAGTTTGGTATAGGGATATTCTGGATTTAAGCTTCGTTAAAGGATTTTTTTTTCGGTAGTTTGAGAGTCTTGTTCTCTTATTGTTGTCTTCTTTTGGTCAATGTGGTCCTGCATATTACTTGTAGACTTAGACCTCAGTGACTGCTCAATCTTCAAATGAACCTTTTTAAGCTTTGTATAAAAAATAGATTTCGAGTGTTAAAGAATACTCATTGATATAGTAAAGCGATGGACTGGTTAATGGTTGCTATAACCACAATAATGGTTATGAGCCCTATCGTGTAATGGTTATAAGCACCATTATACAACAGGCTATAAGCCCATAAAAAGACATTATGAGCCCAGGCAACATATATTTTTCATGTGCCTGTTTTTAACCACACTCTTTGCCAATCTTCACGGATTTGCCTAGCTCTTCGACTTTCATTCCTTCATGGACTTTCTGGTAAACGCACCCGTACACCAACTCACCTCCATTCAGACTTGACAAATATATAGCTATATCTATGAATGATTGAAGTCTCACTATAGTTATTTGGTCATATCAGTCAGCCCCTAAATTCTGTGGACTACTGGGTCACAGGAACACACCTAACATTGGTGAGTATACTTTTTCAAGTCTCTTCATACCCAATACCTGCACTATTGGACCTTCATTCATCCTTTGATAGTGTCGGAACTAGCAATCTAATTTTTCTTCCATCTATCGTAAATTTAACACCATAGCAAAGACTGGAATAATCGCACATGTAGTATATTGACTGAAAACATGTTATTTTGCTTGATACACATGTATAACCTTTTTCAAGTTGTTTCTCGTTTAGATAAACAATAGCAAGGGAATGTCAGACTATGAAAAGCAAACTATCAAAGAAACAAAAGAGGCATATACAAACCAATGCAAGCAAGTAATCAGTAGGGCTATGAAGTCTGTGGTATTTAACGCCACCAATTCACCCAGGCATGGCTAGTGATTTTTTTTATCAGAAGTTGGGTCCCTTATGGGTGGCACTATATTGTGGAAGTTGTCCCAAGCATCAATCACAAAAATCGGGTTTATACCACACCCTTTCAGTTTCCTTTTGGATTCTATTACTTTTTTTTTGGTTCAGGGTTCCCCAAAATTCACAGATTTCCAACTCCAGAATCTCGAAATCCTGGAATATAAATCTCATGGGATCATCGAGTTACAACTGCTTCGACAATCATGATGAAGAAAGAAACCACAAAAAAGAAAGAGGATGAAGAGTACAGAGACCTAAGAGAAGAAAGGATAAAAAACATAGGAGGATTTGGATCTGGGGAGTGCGCCTTTTATATACAAATTCCCCCTTTTTCCCCGCCCTGTTTATTTGCAGCCACTAGCCATGCAGGAACACCGAGGTGCGAAATCTATATAAGGGAGCGCACCCCCCCCCCCCCTATTCCCAGAAATTATTCCGAGCAATAATTAGGAGGTAAAAAGAATAGCAATTTATGAAGCCTAAATCTTTTGTTCAGGTTGCAAAAGTTTTCAATACGAGGATCAGAGTCAAAGCATGTTAAAGCTATTACTACCTATGCTTATTATTGCTTACTGACTTATTATTGACTTCTCTCTGGCGGGTACTTGGTTAAATGCACAGAGAAGGATCTTATGCATGAACTTGGTATTTTTACAGCTATTGGAAAGGAAGTGTTTGAAAATCTTTAATGTCGAATAGATCTAGGTGTGGTTAGGGTTCCTCCTTTCGGCTTGTGGTCACATTAAGTTAATCATTGGCTCTAAAAATTCATGGGGTAGTGTACGATCCAAAATACAATAATCTTGAATTACCAAATGAGTTTCAATTATCAACAATTTCATTGGATTGACATTTTTTAATCTTAGCCCACAATTTTTTTTTTTTTTTTGTTGCGCCGGCTTACACTTCAAAAGGGTTTCTTGACTTGGCAAGTTTTCGCGAACAGAAAGGGCAAAGGTGTCAATAAAGACTACACATCCAAAACTAAAAACAAAAGCAATAAAAAAAAGAAATAAGCGAAACTAAAATCAAACTGAGTCATATCGGGTCATTAAAAGATCCAGAATTGGGAGAAATCAATTCCAGTCAGGTCTTTTTCCTCCTTGTCATTACGCTTCTTCATATCGTCAAGCTTCTTTTTCTCCTCGTGAAGATTTTTTTGCGCTTCGTCAAGCTTCTTCTGCTCCTCCTCAAGCTGTATCTCCTTCGCAAGTTTCTTGGTCTCCTCTACAACCGGAAAAACAAAGAGCTCCACCTTAAGGCAATCGCCCTTATTATTGAATCTGCTTCCAATTTGAATATAGTTGAAATCCTGTCTTTCGGTGCACATATAGTACACTCCTCCTATGAGCTTCAGATCCTTGTCAAAGAACATTTCATACCGGCGCACATCGGTACCGAAAGCAAGCTGGTTATAATATGCTCCCAAGTAGAGTCCATCCGCAGTGACAAGGTAATTGTCCTCTAAATAAAACTGAGCAGGGATATAAGCGTCAAGTCCCATTCCCAACATATAAGTTGGGGTACCATCTGAATCAATTACAGGAAAACTGCTGAGCTCATCGATAACTTTGGCTTTTTTGTAGAAGAGTCTCACCGGGGTTCTGGCCCATACAGTTGAAGCAAGAAGAGAGGAGATGGTTAAGTAAGTGAATTTCATTGTGGTTGATGATTTTGATGTTGATTTTTTTTGGTGTTAATGGTTTTGGTATTGGTACTTTTGCTATTGGTATTGGTATTGGAGGTGTTGATGTTTTTGGTGTTGATGTTTTTGGTGCTGATGTTTTTGGTGCTGATGTTTTTGGTGCTGATGTTTTTGGTGTTCTTTTTTCTTTCTGGGGTTGGATTCATGCTGTATTTATAGTGTTGCCGGGGTGCGATATTACCTGGGGATGATTCCGTTGTGGCGCCTACATTTCCTTTTTTTTTTGGCCAAAATTGATAAGAAGTGGCTCTGAATCATGGTTCAGATCAGCTTAATTTCCAATAATGGAGGGACTCTGGATCATGCTCTAGTTAATGTGTGTTTCCGGCATACACGACGCACGACCGGTCCTCACCATGCACCCTCTTATCCCGGCTGCACATCTAGGAAGTTTAGCCCGAAAGCCACGCCTAAATCATGGCGGAATACTACCTGGTCGCCCCCCTCTCAAAGAAAGAATTGCGCTTCTCCATTGTCGTCTATTTATACTCATTCCTCCAGAAATAGCACCTTCTGTCTGATAGGAGTGCATAGCAGCCTCGATCATATGCACCCACAAGCAGTCCAATTTTTTTTTGAGCCATGTGACATTTTATTGGCTAGTGTGATAAAATTGTGTATTCTGTTATGTACCCCACACTATGTGACTTGATGGGGTGTACGGGGGTGTACGGGGTGACATGAGAATCTGTGCACTTCTTTTCTGGATCGAGTATGAGTCATTGGTCATTTAAAGGTCCTAAAATGGATCAGTTTTAAATCTCCTTTTGAAACATCCACTTGATCATTTCTCCTATTTTCAAATGGCAACCTTGCATTAAGACTCTCTTCTTTGAGATTACGCACGTGGGAATTGCCCAATCCGGCATGGCCACCAGATAGGAGTTTGATGTAGTGCGACTCTTGAATGTACCGATACAGACTAGTAATGGGGGGAGCTCAAATGGTGGTCCATAACAGTAATTGGTTGGTTCTTTGTTTGTTTGTCTGTTTGTTTGTTTGTTTTATTTTTTGTTTTTATTTTTTGTTTCTTGCTTTGTTTTGTGAAGAAACCTACCTACAATTTGATTTGATACCTTCACTACTAAAATCATTAACAATCCCTTTTTCTATATTTTATACATCTCCAGTGTCATGTACGCATACATTAGACTCACTATTGGCCGCGCACTACCCTGTCGGGGATTTAGATCCTGATATGACCCACACAAGTGTTGGCCGATCAGATGCAAGCAATGCATTTTGAATTCATCTCCGGTGGAAAGTCAGCCACAGTTCTCGCCAATAGTTAATTGAAAAAAACTCAGGGTTAATTGTTCAAGAGTCACTCAACTAGTGTCACGCGTAACTGGTATAAGGCGTAGCAGCACGAGATATGGCAATTGCATATTCAAATTAATCAATAAACTCAATGGGTTCAGGTTGATCTAATACGATAGTCTACTACACTACTAATCACTAATATAGTTTACTTCTCCACACTAGTATATTATACACACTACTGTATAACCCACACTAATATACTATACACTACTACATAGTCCACTATAAGCTACTATACACTACCATACAAACAAGTCTGAACCATTCTAAACTAACATACAGGACTTCTTATACCATCTATATGACCATACTCTAGACTAAGCTGCCACACCTGAAGGGACTGTACTATACATTACTAAAAGTGCATCACACTCCTATACGGTTCTAAGTCTGACTCACTTGGTTTGGAAGGATACCACTAAGAGTGGTTCTGGTTACGAGAAGCGTTCTCAGCATGTGTACGTGATCTGTTCTTACGACCTTGTATATCATTCTCATGATGTGGAATGCGCTATAAGAGCAGAGCAGCGCGGGCTATCAAAAGATATGACTAAGTATGACAAAAAAAAATACCTCTACACATCTTTTGTTTCTCTATAAGTGTCATTGACTGGTAACAATCAATACATTGTTTTAATTCATCTCATATAAATTCACTCAATAATGCATGCTACTATTGCCTATAATAGAGAGAATAACATTAGTACTCTAGTAGACTACACTGTTAGATTATGAAAACAAACGTGGTCAATGCAAACGCAAACATAATCCCAAAGAAGCAGGATTGGCCAAACTGGTATTTTGGCTGAGCAATCAACCCGGACTTAAGTTTACCTCCAAACGGAGTAGAAAGCTCTGTCTTCAGGTACTTTTCGTTGCCAAACTGGAAATATTACTCAGGTAAGGATCACTAGGGCCACATTGGCCGATAAAACCACATTGGCCGACAAAGCCACATTGGCAGACGAAGCCATATTGGCCGAAGAAGCCACATTGTTGCCCCATACCAATTGTATGGTGATCAGGGTGTTTAGAAAGTGGGTATGGTGACTTCAGACAATGCGTTGAACTACTCGTTGTCAGGAGTCAAACTCAGAGGTTCAGGTATTCCATAAGATGCCCATGAATTAGTGGACTTTGACTGGTCATAAAGAATGTTAGAAAATAACTGTATTCGATAGGTATTGAATCATGACATGGCGTCAAATCGTTAGACAGTACTCTTTATACTACGGTACACTCATAGCACTCTACCAAAAGAAAAGTACAATACTATAAACCACTATACACTACTCTACCATAAATTACTATAATCAGCCCTTTCAAACAGTACTCTTTTAAATAAGTTCATACGGCAGGTTAAGTAATGTACCACTGAGTATAGCCCAGTTATGTTACCTCCACTTCTCCTTCCACCGAATGATTGTTGGTACTCCTTTTACGTCCAATGGTGTAGGTTGTAGAATGTATTTTGAAATATTAGCGAAGCACGTGGTCCATAAATTGCGACCGGTGATGAGTTCTGTACTTCTGCTCACAAAGGTATGCGAACCAATTTCTTGTACTACATCCTCCTACAATACCAATAAATATTTCTTAGTATTGAATTTCATTGAGAAGCAAACCAGGAAATTTTTTTCAAATGTATTCAATTCAATCAATTATCAAACCCGTTGATGCCATCGATGATTATAAAATAACCAGTTAACTCAACCACTCATTTCAATACTTGGTTGAGTATGTGGAATAATTTGCTTGAATTATTTATTGGAAAAGGCACAAAGAAGCCATTAATAACTGAGGCAAAAAAAAAAAAACCAATGGAAATTTAGAAATTACAGGCTTATCATTTTTCTCACCAGTATGCATTTTCGTAATACTCCTCATACTTGAGACTTCTTGTACTTTAAACTTCTTGTACTTGTAACTGGTGTTATTTATTGTTGTACCAAGTTCGCCAAAGTAGGTCCCTTAGTCCGTTGGTTCCGATATAGAGACTAAAATTTCAAACCTTAGTTTTATAAAGAGTATGAAGGGTTCACGGTGAGCATATAATTATGGTGCTGCAATACTGGTGATCTCAACTAACGATGCCAGCACTTCCAATGCTATGTTCCCAATGAATTATATTATTTATATCTGATACCGTTGAATTTTTATGTGCTTCTACTATTCAGATGGTTCCCCTATAATCCTATCAGAAAAATTCATTATATTCTCATCTCACTTCAAGAACCTCTTCTCTTTCATTTCATCTTATGTTTTGTTTTTGTTTTTATGGCCATTCATTTTTCAGTAACTCAATATTAAAATCAATGGCAGGTAAGTCAATATTCAAGTTCCATGACCCTCAAAAAAAAAAAATCCTTACTTACTCAACTGAACTAAAGGATGATGGTGTGGATGGATTACACCTTTTTTAAGTGCACATTTGGGGTCCACTTTGGTCCACTACTTCAAAAACTGTGAATGTAAAAACTAAAATTGTTAAACAACTCTATCAATATTTATAGATATGGAAACTAAATATTAATCAAGTATTTGTTAGAATATAACGGTAGAAGTAAATCTTTTGAAGTACGAGACTGGTGACCAATTGAGCTTTCTACGTCAATACTAGTTACACACATGCGCGCGGACTGGCCCCACTAACCAGAAACTATGCGACCAGAATTTATTGCGAATGTAAAGATAAAGCAGGAACCAATTCCATACCTGCCCTATAAAAACTGTCTCTGTTAACTTACTTTATTTTTCCCAAGTTTGGACACTGACTGACGTGAGAAAGTCCATGGTAATAGTGATAGACATGGCTGAATGGATTCAAACTTCAAGCAGAGTAATTACTCAAACGCTTTTGTATTAGAAGACAAAAAATAAAAGAAAAAGTTATACTTGCTAATTTTAATACTTCGTATGGAAATTGTATATTTGGAAGGAATAGGTGTTTTTTTTGACATTTTTTGGTCCAAAAAAAAAAAAGAAAATAGGTCTCATGAGTCTTTAGTCCTTGTGATAAGTTATGTTCTAGTTACCGATTGTAAAAGCTACCGTGTTTGTTCCAACCACTGCTCGCTATTCAATAAGTGTATAAAGTTGTATATCCATCACTGTATATAGCTCAACAATCATATTAACAAATAAAGCTTCTAGTATGTTTTTTCCAGTACTTGGTCTCCAATGTGCAATACCTTGCTCATGGTATTTGGTGCAGTCTTGGGCTATGGTATGTTGCGGCAGTCTGGCCTGGGCGTATGGTATACCGTTACACGCACCGCGCAGTCGGCTATTATATAAATCAGTTGATTCTGCAGTGACCAACTCTACCAACAACACTATATTACTATACTATACTAATTATTTTTACTATACCAAATTTACTAGACTTGACATAATGTACTATACTTGACATAATGTACTAGGTGTACTGGGCTGCTTTAGAAGACTGAAGGTGGAGTAACTTGGTGTATGTAGAATGGCCAAGAGAGTGCTGTACTTATGTACCCTACAATTAAGGCTGAGTAGGAGGTTGAACTGAAGGCTAGTAAATGGTTGGTAGATGACTTAGAGGAAACTGAGTAAAAATGAGTTCTTAAAGGTCATTGATAGAGTGTCAGGCAGAGAGGCTTCAATAAGGTACATCACTACATATGGTAGTCCTGATAGACCCACTCAGTTAATATTAGCCCATTGGATGTTGTGACTTACTAAAATTTCCTGGTGTGGCTAACTCACTATAAATAGTCACGAAAGCCCACATCCTGCATATAAGTGATAATTAAGCATTCTTTTTTTTTTTTTTTTTTTAAAATAATATGAATGTTTATGTATAATAATTTGTGTGTCTTTGTGCTGCGGTGTAATTTAATTAGGGTTAGGCTTGTTATAAATATATATATATATATATTACAATCGTGCATATAAGGCCCGGTGTTTCATGCACATGCAGAATTACATGGCCTCAAAAATTATATAGGATAGAGTCCCCCCACCCCCCTACCAGAAAACATAAAGTAGCATTTGAAGAGTGTCCGGAATTCAGGAATAATTGATGTATTCGAAACTTCCTCCTTAAAACAATGTTCACGTGATAGTACCCTTTGTCACTTACCAAGAAATTATACAAGTGTTTTGTCACTTAGTTTAGGTATCCTACTTTTAAATAATATACTAATTCTTACATTAGATCATGCTGCGGAACGCGTCCGATGATATGACACAATTAACTATTAAAATAATACAAGTTCGAAGGCGAACAAATAATGACAGGTTGCGAGCACTGCCCTGGCGGCAAATGACATCTGGCCATATAAATATGGTAAATCGAACGGAGAATGTCTCGTAAGGTCAATCTTGAGACAATCTCTTCTAATACTACCACCAACTCTAGATCTTCGTTTCACTGACTTATTGGTTATGGTAGTTGGAGTAGCCGTAGTTTCCCACGCCTGAAGATCCACTCAGCGAAGGCTGTTGGGAATTGGAGGTTCTTCTAGGGTTTCCTGGGCCGCGCACACCCAATGGGTTCTTAGAAAACGATAACCGGATTCCTCCCTTGCTGTTGCTACCTGCTGGGCGAGGCAAAGCTCTTCCATAAAGCTCGGCCAACGCAATGGTGGCGTGTGCAACATCTTCAAATTCCACAAAACACATTGGCCCATGGTTATGGCTCAGAGAATTGGAATTGCCATTTGACCCGCTGGAATTCGACCCGTTGGATCCGTTGGATCCTCCATTCGACCCACCATTCGAAGGTTGATTCTTCGTTCTAAACGATAACCTCCGGAACCCCTTCTGCGGCGCGAAAAGCGTCCGAAGTTCGGCTTCCGTGGCATCTGGGGGCAAGTTTCCTACGTACAATGTGTTGCAAGGCGGATTTTGATCGGCGGGATTGGCTGGAGGAGGAACCCGTGCCAATAATGATAGATCAAGAACGTCTTTGGTAGAACCACGCCCACTGGAAGTTGGTGTAGTGGTTGCCGAGTGTGCTCCAGCAGCGGAACTAGGTCCACTGCGGCCACCAGACTGAGAAGTAGATAATGGAGGCAAAGCTGTATTGGACTGCTGAGATGGGCCCTGAGAGATAATAGATGCCACGGTCTGTGCTGGGGCCTTCTCGTTCGACTGCGAGTGCTGATTTGCTGGGTTTTGCTGTTGTTGTTGAGCATTCAGCGAAGAACTCTGGTTCTGGAGCAGCGAAGTCGAAGGTTGAAGCAGAGAGTTGGCGTTCTGGAGCAGAGGATTTGAGGCTTGCACCGGGTGGGTTGGAGTTTGCAGGATTTGCGCAGACCCATTGAAAAACGATGAAGTTCTTCTTCTTTCACCAGACAGGTCCACCGGAGACTTCTGGGAGGTTGGCATTGGGTTTGGCTGGGACTGCATCGAAGCCAGAGCCTGCAGAGGAGTAGCAGCGGACCAATCATAAGCATTGATATTTCCAATACCCGGGGTTGGAGGGTTGGAGGCAAATGCAAGGTTGGTCAGACTCTGGGAGTTCCAGGGATCACGAGGCATGCTTTCATAATCCCTGCCATCGGTCTGAGACTTCATCAAAAGAAGCGATTTGCCAGTTAAATCACTCAAATCAATTGAGCCCGATGCGGTGTTAGTGGGCGTAGTTGCTCCCGAAAAAGGGTCACTGAACAAAAAACGGGATCTCTGGTTCCCCACAGAAGCACGCTTTTGGTACGCGTCAAAAGGCTGCTGCTGCAGTTGTAGATCCAGGGAAGCCTGAGGAGGTTGGGGAAGGGAATGCAGATGCGAGGGAGGAGGGGAAATGCCATTAGATAAGGACAAGTTCTCAAAGCCCGAGATGCTGTTATTAGGGTTGGAGGAGGAGTTGGATGCAGGTGCCGGAGGTTCAAGCTCGGCCTTTACCGGAGCATACTTGGCGCCGAAAATGTACCTGCCGTCGAGCAACTTGCCTGTGGTAAGGCAAGTGGAAGGGTTCTTGAAAGATGCAATGATAGAGTAGTCCTTGACGTCGACGCTGACGAGGTCATCGGAGACTAGGGCAAAGATAAGGGCGGCTTCACGCGGCGTCAAGTCCAGTGGCACGTTGGAAAGCTTCAACACATTCAGCAACACCAGTAGCGGGGGATTTCGTGCGCTGGCGGCGGAGGCCGTATGCAGAAGGGGAAAAGTGCCCTGGAGTAAGTTTGGCGGTACGCCTAGGGCCATGGGGTTGATGAATTGTCCGGAAGGTTCGGAAGTCATTACAGTTGATGTCAAAGTGAAAAAAATGTTTTCAGATGGAGGTGATGTAGGTGTGAATGTGGTGGGAGTCAGATGCCAGGATATACCAGGATATGTCAGAAATGAAGGAATGACACCAAGAATAAAAATAGGTCAAGGACCAGATGGGGCAAATGAAGGACTAAAGGTAGTCAGTGGGTGAGGACTAAATAGTCAGAGGAAACCCAATCCTAAAAGTCCGTAGTTTAAGGTCCGGATCCGGTTGGGGGAGTCCGAGATAGTGGATACAGCTAGTAGACGCACAGGACCCGAGGAGTAATGGACTAATGGAGAATAAAGGGGCACGCTAGGGACAGGAGTATCCCAGATAGTAGGACGGAAAAAAGCGATTAAAATGGAGGCAAAATGGCGGCACGCGGGGTGTGGGCAGGAATACAGTTATAGGTGGAGAAGTAGGTTTAAGGGTTTTTTTTTTTTTATGGTTGTATGTTGGCGTGTAGCCCCGGCCGGAAAGTAGTGCATGGACCGCGGACTGGCGAATGAGAGGGCGGGATTTGCCACCGGCGCGGGATGAGGATTACGAGAGCGCGCGGTTTTGCACGCGTAAATCGTAGCATAACCAGCCACCGCGCCCTCCACGTTCGCTACCGCGCCAGCCACCCGCGTTGGTACTGCACGCACCTAATCACTCTAAACACACAGCGTTGTTCAGTTTTGAGTTTTCGAATTAGTATAATAGGAACGGACTATATACAGGTCCTCATATATATTCTGAACTAAAATATTCGACAAATTTTTATCTCCTCAAATTAGCTTGAATTAGTTTCTGCCTGGATATTATGAGGGGAGGGGGGGGGGTTCAAACATTGGAAGGTGAAACGGTTGTCCATGCTACGGGATTGCGTGCAGGATTCGGGGGAGGGGAAGTTATTGTTGATGTATAGAAATCACGGAAACCCATTGTTTGGACCCGGTGCTACATGCAGGCAGTGAACTTTTGGTGCATTTGCATGGATATTAAGTCTAGACCCCCGTGAGCAAATTTCGTATTAATAATAGTGAGAAATTTCTGTATATCTATTTCAGATAAGTTTTAGGTGTGTTTCAATGCTGTTCCAATGTTGTTTCGAGATTGTAAGAGATATTGTAGGTCTCAAATGGGATTCAATGCTTTAAATGTTTGTTGAAGCTTAAATGTTTCGGTGCTTTTCCAATGTTTTTTTTCGTAATTCTCTCGTTTCATTGTACCTATTTTCGAAGAATGGGTGTAATTGTACATGGATTATTTCAAATGTTCAAGATATGGATGTTAAACTTTTTCCCAAGTCTTATATGTATTTCATGCTTGTTTGACCGCTGATGTAATAATTAACATGTATATTGTTTCAGAAGCTGGATGTAGCTGTATGTCTTAGATGTTTTTTCAGATGTTTTTTCACGGTTTTTTCACGATTGGTTCACGGCTGGTTCAAAGTTGATTCAAAGTTGATTCAAAGTTGGTTCAAAGTTGGTTCAAACTTGGTTCAAAGTTGATATAGTGTGGATTCTAAGTGCCCGATATTCATTGGATGTTTGGAGGTGGATTCTTCAATGTAATTTTCTTTTCTTTGATATTGAGTGTAATCAACAATTGGCTCGTCTAAATATTGTTTCAAAAAAATGCGGTTTCAAATTCATAGAAGTTGGGAACTCAGACTGTTGAAACCTTCGAGATATTAACTAGTAAAGGTTAGTCGTCTCAACTTGACCCAAAATGTATATGCTTCCAGTGTCTTTATTATAAGATGTAAAATTCTTACAATTTTCATTGTTGATGGAGGCTCAAAAAAAATTATCCGGGTATATTCAGAAATTCACCAAAAAACCATACCGTACCTTAACCAATACCTTATAAGAACTAGTTACTAAGTAGTGACTGAGAACAAATAAGTAGGGCAGATTGTTTAGTGGTAGTTGGGTGAAAAAGATTCATGGTTGAAGCTGCCCGTAATGTATGGTCAAAAAAGATGAGCCATGGGGGTGATACCCTTATAGATATACTTGGACTAGTCACAGTTCCAGAAATGGGTATTGTGGGGACTAGCTAAGACAGGTTATTAAGGGGGAAGTGGGATGAATAATCTCTTCAATCATGACGGAACTGACTATATGGCTAAGGTGTTTCAGATCCATTTTTCGCGTTCAGACAATGTCCACTAATCAAACCTATCACACTACTATAACTCAAACATTCTCTTTGTTAAACCCTAAATATCTTGGCATCCATATAATGTTTAAATGGCTCTGTATAAGTTAGTGTTATTATTATTATTATTATTATTATTATTATTATTATTATTATTATTATGGTGGTAATTCCTCAAATTCATTGTTCCTGCTTTTGAGTGATTTAAAACAACATGATTGGCCATATCTAGGTACTCAGCTAATTGTTGGTGAACAGGGCATGGCTCAAACAGTTTATAAACAAAAATGATAGTAGTTTCTTTCAAACTATTATTTGTTCCGATGCTAACCCTTTCCCCCGAAATTTAACTCACCTTAAAGTTATCAGCACTCAAATCATTTTTGCATCAAAGTGTAATGGCTTTGCTGTCATAAGGTGTTCTGAAGTTTCAAAATTGTGACCACCGTCCCAGATATTCATCAATCCACTTTCAAAGTTAGTCTGGCTTTTTTATTTCCCCAATTCTCACAATCTTATTTATACCCGTCCTAGCTGACATTAACACTGAAACAGTAAATGTTGTTTTAAGCCCTAGTAATTCTTTTCAACCACTATATTATTCAACAATTATACCGAAATCCTGTTTCATTTGATTCAAACAAGATTAAAGAGGAATAGGCTCAAAAAGAATGCCTAACTTTGCTTTTTGCTCATTTGGCCCTTTTTCCTGTCATATACTGCTTGGCATTAGAGCAATTTCCACAGCTAAATGCCAGCTATACTGTTATTGAAGGTCAAGAAATGCACTAAAACGTATCAAAATATTTTTGCTAAGACATTTAGTAGGGTATATGTTTTTTTGGTGTGCAAGGCTTTAGGAAATGATTTTTTAGCTGAAGTTCAAACCAATTTTGGGGGTGCTCCAATTTTTTTTTGTTTTTTAAAAAAAAACCAATTTAATTCAGGAATGCCCCGGGCTTCTTGGATCTCGATGGTCTTAAAATACACCAGATCCTCTTATATATAGTGTTTTTCAAAAGTATTCAAATCAGAGTGGCCAAATATTTAAACCACACTAAGCAAAATTAAAAAGCCCAATAGTTGGAGAAATTTCTGTTTTAAATACTCAAGAAAGGTTTCACATAAATAGGTTATTTCAAAACTATTCAAACCAAGTGGCTAAATGTTTGGAGCCAGAACTATCAAAATTAAACAAACCAATAACTCAAAAAAGGTTTGTTCTTCTTCACAAAGTGTTTCAAACCAAATGGCGGAATGTTTCACACCAACTTTCATTAGAGTGTTCAATATTCTGAGCTCTTAAACCTGGAGACTAGTTTGAATGATTATGAAAAACACTGTAAACAGGTTATTTCACATTCTGGGTCCTTAACAATTTTTAAGTCGTAAGTACAAGCCTTTTTTTTAATTATTGGTCTGCTTAATTTTGCTTAGTGTGGTTTGAACCATATTGCCGCATTGGTTTGAATAGTATTCAAAAAGATGGTACTCCAACGATCCTGGATAGAAAGACCGGTACATCTCAAGGCTTCACCTGAACTTTTAAAATTTCAGAATGAAAAAAAACAAAAATCCAACTTGCCTATTTTGATAGATGAAAGGAAAAAAGATAAAAAGATTGCAGGCTATTAGGGGACGGGAGAGGGTTTATATACAAATTTTCTCACCCCGCCCTATTTATTTGCAGCCACCGGCCATACAGGAGCGGCGAGGTGCGAAATATATAAAGTGCCGCCTTCACCCATGCCCAAGGCAATGATAAATAAAACAACGTCTTCTTGAGTACTACTGACCACTGACCACTGAATAAATAGAATGATTAATGCTTGAAAGTGACAAATCAAAGCTTGCAATTCTTGCTTCGTAAGGGGCATGTGATTCCCATATTATCGCACTTGAGATGATTACTCAGTTGTTATTGGCTGGAACGACAAGAGGATTTAGTGGTTTAGCTCTATGACATACAAGCAAGGGTCCTCCAAGGGAGATCATACAAATTCAGTTTATGAAGTGAGAGAGCTTTTACTGTACCAACTCTGCTTCAAAAAGTTCTATTCACGGAAAGCGGTATCTGAAAAAACTACGGGCATTCTATACTAGTCTAGATCCCTTTTATTAGTCTATGTTCGATGGGCGAGCTCTAGACCTTTCAATGACCAAATCCTATTTCCTACTTTTATGTTTATCATCGGGAGATACTAACTCCATTGGGTAAATAGTCAGAAACTATACTTACCTGAAAATGATTGAGCCTAAGAATCGAATCGACTACCATATTATATTCATGCATATACTGGCTACCACAAGCGACGGTTTCTTAAGGCGGAAATAGACTTGAATCTGGAGACCGGCACTGCCGGTTTGGAATCATGTTTTTTCCGAAAATAACACGAGTTCTTATACTTCTTGAGTGTGTCTGGAACCTCAGAAACCACATCATATTGCGCAATCGGTGTCTCGATATAGCAATCGCCATCGCTAAAGGTCTCGTAAATCGGGGATTGGAAGATATCTAGCTGCTGGGTTAAAGATTGGTATGCTTGGGGGGACTCGGCCTTGAATAAGAGCTCGTATATGCAGTCTTGGACCTGAAAACGGATTTTGGAGACATTTTCATCCTCAGAACAAAGACCCCGGTCTTCATCTTGCATGGTGAGACAATTTGCACCTGGAATCACAAAAATTGTGGATTCCGATCTTCGGTTAAGCACCACCACATGATGATCAAAGAACACGAGATCCGCAGCGCGTAATACAGGCTCAAACAGCCAGCGTCGTTTTTCAAAAACTAGCCACAGAGCTTCCAAGTTGGCAACGTACCCTCTCATGATCCCGAAATACTCTACAGGAACAGCCTTCAATTTCTGTACGAGTTGATGGGTTTGCGTCTGCATCTGGCGGCGAGCACTGATTTCAGAATTGATCCGGCTAAGCCCCACATTAAGAGCCTCCAGAGCATCTTCAAGTACTTGGTCTCTTGGAGCTGATTTTTGAAGTGCCGTGAGAAATAAGCGGTACTTCGCGATTCTGCCCATAGGTTTCTGCAAGAGGCTGCTGACGGATAAGTCCATACACCGGGCCTTTGGTTGGTTTTGCTCCAAGAATTTCTGAAGACCTTTGATATAATTCGATTCGAAGGGGGAAACTTGTCTTTCGACCAAGGCAAGGATGAGCTCTGCATATGCTGAATAGTCTCCGTATGCAGTTCCTTCAAATAGTGTCTGAGCAAGGGCTGCATAACTATGGAGTTTCTGGACCCGATTCCTTCGTCTAGTACCTGCAGTGGCCTGGACCATTCGACCATAAAACTCGTCGTGCTTGGAAATAAGGGCCTGGATAATCGTATCCATATGCAATAGTGGCGTGCACGTGATCTGCATGCCCACACATTTGACTAGCAAGGGTTCGACGAAGAAGTTGCGGAGAAGGGCCAAGCTGCGGATATACATGTGTTCGCTTTGCATGATTTCCTTGAGCGTGAGTGTCATTTGGAGCTGGGTGTCTGCTTGGTTCCGGTTGGTGGGGGAAAACGTTGTTCCTGCATAGGGTGACACCGTATCAACCACACCCAGGCTTGTGGGTAAACTTCCGTTGGAACTGTAAGGAGAACCCGAGTTAACATCGGAGTCTTCAAAGACAGAAAACCCGAGATCTTGGAGAAGGTTATTTTGAGTGTGGAACTGGGATCCGAGAGAAGATCCAAGGGAGGACCCTAGATCGGAATCAATTCCGAGGAAATTGGTTTCTTCGGCCTCGACACTGGACCCTTCAAAATGGGATTCTTCCCGGGAACTTGCTTCCACTGCCGAACTGGATCCAACCTCGGAGCCTGTCCCTACCTCAGAACTGGACTCTACTCTCAAGTTGAACTCCTTCTCGGAAGTTGACCCCTCTTCTGATTTGGATTTCACCGACTCATCCCTAGAAGCCGACTTTTCTCTGCTGGACTTGGATTTGTCACTACTAGATTTCCCATCCGAACTTGATTTTCCATCAGAACTTGATTTCCCATCCGAACTTGATTTTCCATCAGAACTTGATTTTCCATCGGAACTTGATTTTCCATCGGAACTTGATTTTCCATCGGAACTGGATTTCCCATTGGAACTAGACTGTTGACTGGACTTTTGACTGGACTTTTGGTCGGAACTGGATTTCTTGGAGGAACTGAATTCGTCTCGTTGAGAAGTGGATTTATTTGACCCACTATCTCGTCCATGACTATTAGTTTTCCGATGCTTGTGCTTATGGGTCTTAGAGTCCAGTTTTGAGCCCCGAGACGCTGTTTTTTTTGAATCTGTTCCTATATCATTTTCATCACGTGATTCGTTCTTTGCCAAATCTTCTAATTTCTTTAGTGGTTCAGGAACTTTCGCGTCTGATGGCTCCAATAACAATGCTTGGAGCTGGCTTTCAAGGTTAAAGCCTGCATACAGGTACGGCCGTTCTCGACGGTCTCGACGTACAACCATTTCCGGGCTATCCAAGAATCTTCCCGGGGGAATTGCATGGATGATCTCTCCATTATAGCTTCGGCTGTGTCTCTGTGCAGCTCTACTCGAGAGCAACTGTACTTTCTCTCCGCTGGAAAGCTTCACCACCGTGGGTTTTGCGGGCTCATGGGAGGTTCCGAGGGCATAGGTTCCGGGGATGGTGAGTTTGGTAGGTCTCTCTACCGGAAACATGGACCTAAGTATCACTAGAAGATTTTAAGAGTCAAACTAAGAATTTTCTGGAAAGGGGTTTGTGTTTGCAGCTAATGCTCGTGATACAGTGCACACCGGCACTATATGCAGGACAATCAGCCGAATCAATTTGAGCAATCAAACTGAATTGTGGAAGGCGGGGAGAAAAGAAAAAAAAAAGAAAAGGAGGGGAATTGAGTGAAACTCTTAAAAGCTCTCAAAAAAATAAATCAGGAAACTAGAAATGAAAAGCAAGGCACCGTACGTGATCTTTTCGAAGAATAGATTATGTGCTTAGGGGAAGGTTACAAAGTCTTCCAAACTCATAAACTCATTTCCATACTAATTATCATTCCTGACCTCTAGATTTATACAATTCTTGAGTTTGGACAAAAGTTTAGTGTCGTTATCACCATCACTGGGATGCCCTATGCAGGACGAGCAAGGCACCAATATAAATTTCCAGGTGAAATTCATTATTGAATCCATTCTAGGTATTCGTTTTTGGTAGTCTCCTCTCCCCGATTGATTTTTAGATCTGCTGGGAAATATAAAATTATTATAGTTTCCTGTTTCACCATAATATGTCATAATACCATGTTACTATACTACACCATGCATCTATAGGCTACAACCTTCAACATAACATCAAACCATATCAACATGATACAACGAACAATGCAAAATCCAGGTCAATCACCCACCAACCTCAACACAATTTCATCTTTCTACCTACTAAGAACGAACATAACTATACTGAACTGAATAGTATTAATGTGAATGATTGTGCTATGGATTGAAACTTTACATGATGAAACGACTCTTCATTATGATATTATCAAATGCAGCTTTTATATAATATTATTATATTACTACGGCTAGATGTAGCGCACCTAGTGCACAACTAGTGCACATAATTGCTTCAGGAAGAGTCAGTAAAGGAATCGCCAGACTAATTCTACACTATATGTATTGGATTTTTTGATAGTTAAAACTCCTGAATTACTCATTGTAATATAAAGTTGAGAGCTGTATAATATCTTGTAAAAGCCTTTCAATGGAAAGTACAAACAATTAAACATACAAACTGGGACGACACCAAACTGGGACGAGATTAAACTGAGAGGTGCCTGTAACAAAGAATTTAAAGTATTAGACTTACAGAGAAGCCGAGTGTTTTTTTTTCCTCATTACAATTTTTTTTTTATATATCCACCGCAGTCAGTTTGAAGTCATGCTAAATTGTCTAGAGACTAGTAGCCTAATACCTGTATTTATTGGCGGATCAAAGCTGGTACTTGTTAGCGTGTTTCAACAAAACTTGCCCCCCAGGCAGCCCTCCAGAATAATGTTCCTTGGTAAGCTTTGCATTTGAAGCTGGATTGAGTGCGCAGCTATGCTTGCAGTAGAGCCACAACCGATGGTTGAAGAAATTGTGCTTCTTTCGGTTGAGGAGTCCTTGTGCTGACTATAGTTTGCAGTGGTAGTGTCCAACTGCTGGTGGGTTGCCCTGGGACAGGAATTGCCAAGTCCCAGACTTGGTTGCCCATTTTGGCCATCGTTTGGGCCATACTCTTCAGATCTCTCGGATATAGGAGAAAGGTGGGTGTAGTATTTGCAACAAGGAGTTTCTGTTCGCTTTTTGGCCTTCTTCAGCTTTAGTTGAGCTGGAAGTGGGCTGTCGTCCGCAGCGTCAAGCATATCTGCAACTGATTCAGAGTCATCACTAGGGCTGTTCCTTAGGGAAAAAAATCGGGGTTACCTAAAAAGCTATCAAAAAAGCAGACTGAAAGAACTAATGAGTAAATGGGGGCCGCTAACCCAACTATCTAAATATTTGAACAAGTGAAATAAATACTAGTATGGTAGTGTCCTATGAATAATGTCCTACTGCATGTATCTGGGTTCTTATTTCAATCTTATATTTTAGTATATGCATGTATAGTTTTTTGGGTATAGTTTACTAGCTGGAGTGAGCCTGAGATCCAATACTCTTTTACTTAATACAGACTAGTGTATACAAATTATCATAATAAACCGAACACGAGTCAAAAAAGAAGCATATATTAATAATTTACTTAGTGTATTCATTCAATTAAGGATTTTACGTCACAAGTATTCGCTACTTATATGGACTAGTCCGGCATATAGCAAGTGGGACTGGCATCAAATAAGGTATCAGTTTTTTAGATCATGACACTTCAACGATCAACCGACAATTTTTTTTTTAATGTCTTTAGTGAAGTATTCATTTAGATCTTATAAACATTACTCGTTGACGAAATAAAAGCAATGATTGCCTTATTGGGAAAAGTCATTAAGTAGTACGCACTTACGATGTTCTCTTGTTGTAAAGTCTACTATAATAAATGAAAGTTCTCTTTATTTGAAAAACCCGCTTTATTGAAAAACCCGCTTTATTTGAAAAAAAAAAAAACTATTTTAAATTAACGGAAAAATAGAAACATGTAGTACCTTATTTGATGTTGGTTAATTACACTCTTGGAACCATAAATACACCCGTACACCACGCACCCATGCGAGCATTAAGACTCTATAAAACCACATTCCTGAACTACACCAGTACTACACTACTCTAAACTACATATCGTTGCAGTCATCGTGACAAGATAGTTATATAGCTGGAATAATAGAAGGAGCTATATTGCATATAAAACCCTCCCTTCATCCGTCCCTCCTTGCATACAACAAATAAACACTCCAATGCCAGATCTACTAGACTCTCCCCAATACGTCAATGCCGTATGCCTCCAACTCCTTCTTCAGGAAATGGTTCCCATGTCTGTCCGGGTAACACAGAAACTTGAAGATATACAAAAAAACAAAGATCCGAAAGAGGCAGGCCCGTACACCCAGATTGATACGCCGTTATCGAGTATTCCCGGCGATTTACCAGGCCACGTGGCTGTTTTCGATAGTCTGCATCTTTCTGGTGAAGCTTGTACTATGAGAATTGAGATGTATGGGTTTGAATTGGGGCGTAAACTCACGGAGGTGTTGCTGTACCGTGCTCCTAACCACGCCCGTCTCAGCGATATACTTGAAATCATGAAGTTCATATGCAGAGATGCATGGAAATGTCTTTACGGCAAGCAGATGGATAATCTCCGAACCAATCATCGTGGCACATTTGTGCTTATAGACACAAATTACCGCTTGACCAGTGGCTTGGATAGTGGTGCAGGTATGCAGGACACCTTGGCCAAGGCCCGGGCGTATGCTTATTTACCCTCTGGTATCATTCGGGGAATACTCCTGAGTTTTGGTGTTGATGTTTACGTGGCCGCTGATTTCCTGCAGTTTCCATCGATCACTTTTAATATCCAAACCTCTATTAATAACTGAGTCATTTGATGGTCATCTGACAGAACTTAACATTCAAATCTAGAAAGTTGCATGCGTGATATACTGATACCCATATTAAAGTGTGATATTGAGGTATGATTAAGAAGAATTATCTTGAACCAAATTGGTGGCATTGACTCTTTATTCAAGCAGGAGTTGAGACTTCAATTGAGACTTGAAGCAACCAAGAGTTGATAATATGATTTGTCGGATATTTTGACAGATCTTGATATTCACCCTTGTTTGCGATCTGCATATCTATTTAAGTCTGGATAATCACTTTCAAATCTGATTATTACAGGATCTTAAATGTTGCTATGTATATTTCTTTTGGGATTTGGTGTCAGTTATGATTTCGTCATTGAGAGTTGGTATTCATATTATCTTGTTTGAGTCTTGAATGGAGAATAAAAGACTGTATCCTGAACTTACTGAAATATATCATTGAAGTGTTATACTCAGAACGTGGCAGCCTGAACTTGATATTGGACCCTTTTGAATTCAGACCGAGTTACCTGAGTTACCCGAGATTGAATTCTTAGACTTGCAATTGAGGTTCATAATGAGATTGATGTTGAGATTCATATTATGTTTTGTTGGGACTTTTATTTATGTCATACGAGACTTGAAACCCGCAAGTTGATTGGGTTGACTTGAACAAGGTCTAAACGAGATCTGAAAAGTCTCCTACAATTACAGGAATTAAACCATGCATGCTGTTTTTTAACCCATAGACTCATCTCTCTGCTGAGTCTTTCGGGACTGCTTAATTCATCCACGAAAAAGACTAAGAGGTTTTCAGAGTTGGCAGAGCTATACATAAGCTGATATGAAAGAGTCTGAATGAGTCTGAATAAGATTTATTTGGGGTTCATATACTCACAATGATGCCAGTACCATGAAGCTTTTAATTTAACTCTCAATAAGTTTTACAGCAGAGCTTTAAATTGCAGCTCCAAATGCACCTATATGTAGATTCTTAATGATATGATTGAAGAAGACTCCAATACCAATGTAATAAAGATAAAAGTTTTAGGCTAACGGATATTTTCATATATGCAGGAACAATTATTTGACAAACCCGATTGTACTTAACAATGATTACCAAATAAGTAATGCCTGAGGTCAACCCGAGACTTCTCTTTAGATTTGGTGACTTAACCCGTATCAACCTGCCAAATTTGGGTGTGTTAAGTGGAGCGGTTGCGAGCCCTGATATTTATACATTCTTGCATATTACTACACTTGTGAACTCTACAAAGACTTAAATGGTTAGACTACAGCTACTTTTAGGTAGTCAAATACATTCGTCTCAGACTTTAAAAATGTGTGTATTAAAATAGAGGCCTAGGACTCAGCGTTGTTTAGAATTAGGCATACCCGTGACTCAATACAGCATCAGTAACAACACAAAAACTTTTGGTTGCGGCCATACCAAGTGAAAAGTACTGTTTCCCGTCCGATCAACGTTAGTCAAGCCATCTAGGGCCACAGTGAGTAATGCAGTGGGAGACCATGTGTGAAATTGTGGTGCTGCAATCTTTTTGTTTTTTTTTTGTTCCTACTGTTAGTTACCGAAGTATCAGCCTACTTCGTACTGCAACTTTATTGACATGTTCCTGTATATAAATGGACTGACTGTTCTTCTATCTCTATTTGGTGAATTTTCTGAATTGATAAACTTCAGCATATGCCTTACTTCTTGAAAAGAGAAAGTTTATGGGCTCGATTGCTTTATTTTTTTTTCACAGAAATTAACCAATACTTTGCAATACTATGGTTTTGAGCCCTCATCCTTAAGAGTACAGTGTTATTCGAAACGATTCAGAGACCAGTGCGACAAAACAATTCAGACCAACGCGACAGAATGTTTCGGACCACACTAGCAAAATTAAACAAACCAATGACTCGAGAAAGTTTCATACTCCTTCATTCAGTCTTTCAAACCAAATGTCATAATGTTTTAAAGCCCAACTTTCATTACTACTCAATATCTTGAATTCTTAAATGTGGAGGCTGGTTTGAATAAATTTGAACAACACTATACATAGCCCCTCTCGAGTTGTTGTATACAGGATAACAATAAAAATAATTCAGTTTCGTTTTGTACTGCCAGACTCCCANATAATTCAGTTTCGTTTTGTACTGCCAGACTCCCAAATGCAATACATATATTAGGCAATCCTCCAGATTTAAGATTTCAGAATATTGGAATCCAATGAAAGTTGGTATGAACCATTACGCTATTTGGTTCGAAAGGATATGCTAAGGGGTACAAATCATTCTGTCTTGTTGGTGCGAAACGTTTTATCGCGTAGGTCTGAAACGTTTTATCGCGTAGGTCTGAATCGTTTTATCGCGCTGGTTTGAATAGTTTTGAAAGACACTGTATATCAAAGACGCATCCATCAATAGCATGTAGTATGCAGGATATGTCCCTTAAGCCCATATGAGCTCCAACTAAAACACACAGCATTATTTGATGAGTAATGATATAGCCTTACTTTTTATTAGCACTAGACTGTATACTTAGTATGGCAGTTGAGCGTTTTCATGGCTTGAACGTTGAAGCACTAGTGATGTACTCTACTCTGTAGTATTAATCACGTTAGTACTGGTACCTCCAGAGATTTATTCCAGGCATTGAGATACTTGATGATAATACTGTTACCATTTCTCTGTATAAATACAAACTAACTTGGCCAGCAGTATGTGTGATTGGCTTCGGGTATTGCATCTATTTGAGTGTAAGCTTGCATCAGGTTGTGCGACCCATGCCACATCTGAAACAAACAAGATACTAGAATATAGAAACCATAGCCTTTAAAAGAACAATCCAGTATTGTAATTTCCACTTTAGTGAATAGATATGTATGAATTCAGTCTTGAAGAAATCCTGCATGTATCAATCCCAATATAATCGAAAAAGTGTCATAGTAAGAGCTCACTTGAAAACTCTTCACATATTTATAGAGGTTCGCGAATAAAAATTCTCATGTATGGTGGTTCACAAAAACGATTGATCGTGCATATTCAGTGCATTTGTGTAAACTCGCTGCACTATATAAAAAGAGTCTTCCACCCCATTTTTTATACTATTACCTTCACGGCCATTTTGGAAGACCGCACAATATCAAGTCCAAGATGACTCCCCATAAATAATATTAATCATTTTGTGTGCATCACTCATGAACCTCATTAAAGAAGCCATCTAAAATTGCACTTCAACAAGTCGCATGAAACGATACTTCAACCCAAAGCAATCCTCAAAAAAAAAAGAGAAAAGGGTATTCTTCATTATGAATAAATCAAACAGAATCATGCCAATTCTCCTATTTCCTGATTTGTCACCATGGGTGTTGATGCGGAAATGGAGGGCTACATCTCATCATCCTGTATACACTCGCACTATCTCCACAACCTATCTACTCATCTCTATTCATCTCTACTCCATGCTACGATATCGATTATGTCGCCTAGTTGGATCTCGAGCCTATTCACTAATAAGTGAACAGCAGAAATCTGTTGCCAGAACAGTTCTTGACATCAACCAAAGTCACGTGGCCTCATCACTCACTAGTTCCCATGATGCTAGAATCTCATCTGCTAACACTCGTGCACTTGTGAACCGGTTTCTCCAGGCTGTGTTTACACAGGATGTTGCAAAATCTTTAGAGCTTTTGAAACGCTTTAGAAATATGGACAAACCGCTTCAAATCTCTCTGGGCTCCTCTATTTATACGTGCTGTTTGATCACACTTTTGAATCATGTGATAGACCTGCCTTCTATGAACATGATCCAGCTCAGAGAGACCCTCCAAGAATATAGCCAGGGCATGGCTGGAGAAAGTTCCCATTCTATGCAGGCGGTGATAAAAGAGGGTAGTAAAAATACCGAAATGTCTCAAGTCAATACCTTAATCGTGGTGCTTATTTTAAAAGCCTTGGCTCTGGTCCGTGGAGCCCGGGGACAACGACTCAGTGCTCTTAACCTTCTAGTATACGTGAAGGACATTAATAAAACAAGACAAATAGATCCTGAAGAGGTTCTTGCAATACTTAAAAAACGCAAGTTGAAGGTCATTCGGGAATTTAATTTGGTCTTTGACCGGAAAGAAGACCCCAATGAAGTGCTGGATGGAGGACCGAGTCTTGAACAGACTTATTTGCAAAAATGTTTAAGCCAGGCTAAAGGGAAAAGTCAGTTTCTCGATTTAAATGGTCTTTGTGAATTTATCCAGAAGGCCAGATTCGAAGATTTTCAAGATTTTAAGCGGGGGCAAGGGTTTCAAGCCTTACAAAAAAGGGGAGCTCAGGATTCTGTCCTCAAGAGTGGCGATAATGAGGCACTTCTAGATAAAGCAGTTGAAGCTTCCAAAATTGATTTCTATTACCAGAAACAGCTTCTTTTAGAAGAACATTCCGTGGCAATCCACAAGCATACAACACTCTACGACAAAATCGTGCAATTCGAAGCAGTGCACCGGAAATGGATCCGAGACTGGCACAAAATCGGCGTCTCCCACGTCCAGAATAATACAGATCTTATGCTGCACCATCCCATTCTTCATGCCTACTTTGACCCTTCCTTTATTGTCTCCTTTACATTATCACACATGTTTTATGCCACTCTCCCACTACCCCATGTCAAAGTGCTAAACGTGGCTATGGCGATCACTCGCTCATTAAAGGGCTTAATTCTACACGATAAAGAGTTGTCCAAAACATACGGATTGGGAAATGTGGTATTTTCAAAAACAAGTCTTCTTGATTACGCGTGTCACGTGATCAATATTTTGGTCGATTCCCTAGAAGTCCCCGAATCAGCTACATTTGACAATTCAGGGTCCCGGCCAGTATTTGAATTTTTCCATATTCGGGAAGAGGTTAAAAACAAAAGGTTTGGTGCTTTGAAAGTAAACGAACAAATGTCCAAAGCCCTTAAGAATTATCAGCTTTTCTTCCAGGCCGGCTCTTATGACTTACCCATGGTTTACCCTCCCAAAGACTGGGTGCACCCGCAAAAGGGGGGATTTCTTACTAATCCATTAGATTTGGTGAAATCACTGGATCTGAAGGCTTTAGGGGTGTATTTTTCAAGGGCTCATGAAACTGGTCAGCTTTCTTCCGTTTACCAGGCTCTCAATACTATGGGCTCCGTTCCTTGGACCATGAACCCATACATTATAGACGTCCTTAACAAGTTATGGGACCAAGATGATATCTCCAAGAAGCTCTTTAAAGCCCCTTTGAAAGTTAAGAAGATCCATCGGACTCCTATACCCCCACGGCCTCGTGAGAACGATTTTGAGGATAAGAAGACGTTCTACACGCACTACAGCGCTTGGAAAAACCACAGGAACCTCTCTATACAGACTTACAACGATACAGTCAACTTATGCATCAGCTACAACATGTCCAAGCAACTTGCTAATGCATATTGTGGCCATACGTTCTATTTTCCCCATACCACGGATTTCCGCGGCAGGGTGTACCCAAGCGTATCATTTCTTTCGTACCATGGAGATGATTTGTCGCGTGGGTTGTTGATGTTTGGAACCGGAGTTCGGCTTGGAAAGACGGGATATGATTGGCTAGTTTATCAATTGGCCAATGTTTTCAGCAAGACCAAAATAGATATGCAGCGGGCAATTCTCTTTGTGCAGCATAACAGAGAAAATATCCGCCAATCCCACGATAACCCCATGCTCATCGATTCTTGGTGGCTCCAGGCCGATAATCCATGGCAATGTTTGGCATTGTGTCGAGAATTAGTGCAAATCTGGGATTTCGAGGGAAATGTGGAGGATTATATAAGCCATATTCCTGTACACCAGGATGGTTCATGTAATGGGCTCCAACATTATTCAGCACTTGGAGGCGATATCAATGCAGCCAAATCTGTCAATGTTCTCCCGGGGACAGAGCGGCAGGATATTTATGTCACTGTTTTGGAGTTGGCCAAAAAGCGCATTGAAATGGATTCCCATCCCATGTCTAAGACGGCGCTACATGTTCTTTCCAGAAAGCTTATCAAGCAAACTGTCATGACTACTGTTTATGGAGTCACTAAATATGGAGCCACCCACCAAATCTACCGGCAAATCATGCAGAATTTAGACAGTCTGATAAATGGAATTTCAGGGGGTCTGGAACAACTTGATCTGGAGGTCAACTATATGCAGTTAGCTTCATACATTGCAGGCCAAGTTCTTGCTTCCATCAGTGAAATATTTTCAGGGGCGAAGAAAATCCAGGCTTGGTTGGTGGAGAATTGTCACCGGTGTATCCAGGCCTTTGAGAAAGAGAATGCACAATATGTGAAGCTGAAACCAGGAACTCAACCCACACTTAATTTTTTCGAAGAAAAACGCTGGAGACCCATGATGTGGACGTCTCTCTCTGGATTCCCTGTGATCCAGCTCTACCGAAAAAGAGTGATCAAGACCGTCAAGACACCCTTGCAGAAACTTACACTACAGGACGATGCGAAAGTTGCACCCACTGATAAAGCGAAGTCCCGAAACGCAATCGCCCCAAATTTCATCCACTCCATCGATGCCATTCATCTCAAAATGACTAGTCTAGCATGCAAAGAACAAAACATCACCTTTCTGGGAGTGCATGATAGCTACTGGACGCATGCAGCCTCGGTCAGTACTCTCTCCAAGGTACTAAGAGAGGAATTTGTGAGGCTCCACCAATCGGAAATACTTGAAAATCTCCGCAAGGACTTGGGGCACGTGAACAGAAATAGTAAGCAGCTTGTTTGGGTGGAAAAGAAAAGGAATGGAGAATTCCTAGCAGCATTAAGTGAGATCCGAGAGAAGTACAGAGAAACAAAAGAAGACATGTTAATGGGAATAGAAGAGACTGAAGATGAGACAATTAAGAAGGGTGCAAAAAAAATTCTCGAAAAAAAAGGCGTGGCTTCACCTAAGTTACAAAAATGGAACTTCTGCTTGAACATAGAGATCATTGACAATTTGCACGTTGAGCAGCTAGTGCAATCATACCAACCCGAGCTCCTACTTCGGGTCCCCGGAGCTCGGCATACCGTGGTGTATTCCAACGGTAGTGTTCCCAGACCAGCAGACTCGAAAATCTCCTACACATCCCATGTGCCGCTTTTGGTGCCAGTGAAAATCCTTAATGCTCCCGAAGTGGGAACTTTGGATATCGAAGAGGTTCTCAAGAGCACCTACTTCTTTTCGTGATCCTTAACATCAAAAAAAAAGTGCTGTGGTGATATTACCAAACAAATATAGGATGGTGTTCTCTAAAGTACTTGAATACCTCGGAGAATCACCAGAAGTGATCGAACGCCGAAAAAAAAGTACTTGGAGTGGTCTTTAGACATGGTAGAATCCCCTGACAACTAATAGATATCCATGAGACCAATAAAAATATATGTGCATCAATGGAAGGACCCTTAATGATCCTAAGACTTAATGAAAAGGACGCCAGACAATAAACCAATTTAATTAAACCAATGAAAGAAAAAAAAGACCATCAGAATCAGAATTTGGACTTCACGAATGGAAGACTTCTTACTTTTCATGAATCATTTTCTGGAGCCGGCCAAAAATCCTATCTCTGTGGAGAGCCAAGGCATCATCCTCTTCATTGGCAAAAAAGTTCTGGCGCTCAAAGTCTTCCTCAGGAACTAAATCGGCTACCTGGTTCCCATCCTCATCAAAGAAATCATCATATAAATCATCATAATGTTGCGGTTCGGCCATATCTGCCTGCACATGGCCACTCAAGTATGCCTTTGCCTCTGCACCTTCCACAGAATCCACAATGATTGGCCCATAGTTTTCATCTTCATATTCGTATGAGTCACTATACGTTCCTGCATCCTCGTCCTCGGGGTAATCGTTTTGGTAGAACGATTCGGCGTTGGAATCTTCGTCATCCGAAAGAATCGCGGTTTGAGACCGATTTTCGTCATCCAGTTGAAGTAAATCGAATTCTTCATCATCGTAAAACCTGATATATCCTATTTGGGACAGCGGGTAATTTGCATTAGTCAATGTTTCTGCTGTGGAGAGTTTATAGACATCAAAAACATAATCGTCGTAGTCTGCCTCCTTTGAGGAAGGATCCAGGTTCAGGTCACTTTTAGTTATAGCATCATTTGTAGTAGAAGAGTATTGGGTGTTTGTAGTTGAATCTTGGGTGTTTTCACCCGGAAATTGGCTATTTTGATCCAAATTTCGCCTATTCTCCAGAAGACCAATATGTTCACCATTCTCGTCCGAGATGTTCTTCCGTCCCCGCTTCTTCTTCATCCTAGGAGCTTCCTCAACCACCAAATCGTCTAGCATCTCTGCTAGTTCATGTGGAATAATGGTATCCTCTTCAGTCTGCTGTTTAGGAATCACGAACTGCCGCTTACGCTTGTTGGAACCCTTTGTTCTGGCCTCTGAAAGCACTGAAGCCAATACCTCCGAGTTGGGCTGTGTCACGTGGTCATCTGTTTCTGCCAAGTGAAAATAGTAGCTCCTGGAGCCGAGGGGGTGCGGCGTGGTATTACCTTTTGGGGACAGAGGCTTGGAGCGTTTGGCCGTCTGCAGGTCACCGAGGATCAACGCTTGAAGCGGGTCCTGGCCCCTTTTTCTCTTGATGCGGAGGATCTGTGGTGGATCCATACTTGGTGGGATGTGGGGAAACGGTGTAGAGGTTTCTGACTGTTTATGCGGTATACGGGTTATATGTAGGATATTGGGACAAGTCACGAGACATCTCCCCACCCTATACTACACCAACTGTTCTATACGGTATTATTTTCACTACTAGCTTCTAAGAATCTACACCAACATATACCTTTTGACCGCACTGCTCGATTAGGTGACAGGGTGGATCAACTGGTATCAGTCACTAGAATTGGTGGGTGCGTAAAGCCTAACCTGAGCTTTGTCATATGGAGACTCCGTATCTTGCTAGTAAGAAGGAAAATTTCGATAATTTCAAGCATATCAGAGATTCATATGGTTTGGACTGGATTTTGGGGCTTTGTTTCAGGCTATTTTTGTAGTTGTTTTTGTAGTTGTAGTGTGACATTGGGTCCATATTTCCAGAATTTTATGAAATTGACTGTTTAATTCAAAAGTCTGATCTACTGGGTCTCGAGTCCTGAACAGAAAATTCAAGTATTCATAAAATTTCTAGCTTTTTAAAATTATTTTCTAGTTTCATCAATTGTTCTTTTTTTTTGTTGATTAAAGATTTTTAGTCTGGTAGGATTATACGCAATCAGGTCCGTATGAAATGCCATTGTGACTGAGACATGGCCAGTTTCTCAAATATTCCAGTGCACTCTTGGCATGTCGCACTTTTAGTGTTGCACTCGGTATCGCACCTTTTGCACCCATTTTGCTAGTTCCACCAATTGTACACCACTATCAGAAACAGGAAAGACCTTTAAAAAGACCAAGAGACCAAGAGACCTTGAGAACTTGAGACCTTGAGACATTAAAACCTTAGAAATTAAAACACTAAGACACTAAGACCTTAAAGACTTCTTAAGAGGTCTATATTTGGAACCTTTTCATTGCGACCTTACATAAAACTGATTAATCAGTACTATAGCTAGTGGCTTGCTATCCCTCATGCTGCGCTTTCTTGATTTTTTGGGTCACACTTACGAGCCAGAATTCGACATTGTTTTGGTGACAGGCGGCGCCTCGGGCTTGGGCCGTGAAATTGTTCGCCAATTGTCTCTTTTGGGTGGAAAAGTCATCGTGTTGGATATACTCAAGGTGCCCCAAAACAAACGGTTCAATGGGGTTTGCTATTACCAATGTGACATCACACAATATTCTTCTTTAGTCAAGTGTCAGCGATACCTCGAGAGAAAGATTGGAAACCCCACGGTTCTCATTAATAATGCAGCCGTGGCTAAACCTGAGAGTATCTTGGATATACCCATAGACCAGCTCAACCGTACTCTAGCCATAAATTTGACACTGTGTTTCTACACCGCCAAAGTGTTTTTGCCAGCTATGCTTCGCCAGAAAAGAGGCTACATTGTGACAGTGAGCTCAGTGTTGGCATTTCTGTGTCCGGCCAATTTTGGGGCTTATGGTGCTGCCAAAAGCGGTCTTTTAGGCCTCCACGAATCTTTAACTTTTGAGCTTGACTTGCCTCTGACAAACTCCGGAATCAAGACCTTATTGTTGTGCCCGGGACAACTTAAAACTGAGTTATTTCAGGAAATCGAAAATCCTCTGCCGATTTTGGCTCCACTGCTCGAACCCGAGTTTGTGGCTCGCTTATTAATTGCTGCCCTAAGAACTGGAAGAAGAGGGGACATAAAATTGCCGTTTTATGGAGAGCTTTTGCCTCTTTTGAGACTCTTGCCTTGGCCAGTGGTGAAAGCTGCCCGTCAATACGCAGGTATAGACCTGCACATGTTACAGACACAGCACAATAATTAGTCAAAGTGATTTCAAGTTATAGGCTGTGAATGATATATTGTCATGGGTAGACAGATACCAAAGGACTATTTCGCTTTTAGACTTTTGAGACTCGTATTGAGGGTCCACCTTTCAGTGTCACACACAGTGCTTCTAGACACTTCAAACTCAAGGTCTGTAAAGTACAATGCCGAAAACTCGTCCTTTAGAGCTTCCATTCGGGTATAGAGCTGTTCCGTATGCTTATATCCAAAAAAAGAAAGCACCTGAGAACTGGGAACGTGTACCGAGAGCGAGTTATGCCGCCCCAAATTCTTGTCGGGAGAATCCACCAAAATGATGTCAAAAGCCCTCATTTTGGGATCGCTAAGTACAACCTCCCCATTGACTTCCATATACAGCTTGGTGCACACTAGACACAAGTCCTGGGGCACTGTACCCACGATTCGTGCCTCTACCTTATAATGGTCATTTTCCACGTCCTTTTTGTTCAAATAAGAAAGCAGAACTTTGCTTCCGGGAGGCTGTCCTTGTATGTCCATGGACACACGCAGTAGTTCGAAGTCTGATTGGCTTTCCTGGGTGGAAAATACAGGTGATCTGTGTAAAAACTGCGTTTGAGGCTCGATTGTTTGAGGAACTTGGGTGAGGAGATCTGGTGAATGCGGTGAGTGTTCAGTTTGGCCAGGAAAAAAAATCTGCGTTTCAAGAGCTTGCCTATCGGGAAGATAGGACTGGGACAGAGAGTGTACATTAGTACCCGATGTCTGTTTGGCACAGGCACCCGACCTTGAGTCAACTTTAGACGAGTCCGAAACTCCAGAGTCAGCTTTGGACGAATCCACAATACGAGAGTCAACTTTTGAAGAGTTAACTATTCGAGAGTCGTCTTTAGAAGAGTTAGTTTCCAAAGAAACAAATTCAGGTATTTCTTGTCCCCCAGTATTCTGAGTTTGACCTCCCTGAAGTTCTTGCAGAGGCGCTAGGGCCGCCATAAAGAACGCATACAGTTGAGAAGAGACTTTTCCGGTCTCCGACTTAATTTCCGGCTCAATTTTCACCTGCGACGAGTCTTGCGACGAGTAGCTCGTAGAATCCAACGGAGGAGGTGATAAAAGAAAGTCGTATTGATCAACACGCAACGCAGGCTTAATCATCTTCACCAAAAGGTCCCTATCGAGCACTAGATAGCCCGCAAGGCCACGGAAGCGGTCCCAGAATTCTTCAAACTGTACTGAAGCACTCACAAGGTCTATAGCGGTGACCAAGGGGTCTCTTCCCACGGCTAAGCGGACTCGTAGCCGGACAAAGCAGTATTTATGGAACAACTCTATAAACGACGAGTTCTCGCGATCCACGTCCAGGCCATCAAAGAGAGCGGCACCTGTCCGAGCGGAGTACTTAGTAGCGAAATCCAGTAACTTGTCGGCGTATAAGAGAAGCAGTTTCTTGTTTTCAGGGGGGATTTCAGGTCGGTTTTCATGGATATCGTAGGACTCACTCCCACTTAAGTCTGACACCACGAGATCCGCCGGCAGCAGAGTATTGACACGTAACGAGAGAAGCTGCCCAGTCACAAAGACATTTTTGGCGTAGTCTTTGGTGTTGAAGAGGTGCTGGAAGGTGAAGCCCATACCGTTGAGATGGGGTGCGGCCGGGTGCAAATCGCGACTATTCTTACTGGAATTCCTGATCTTCTTTCGCATAAACTGAAACGGTAATGACATTGGTCCCGAATTACATCCTATGGTTGTGGAAGTTCAGTGACCATCTCAGGTACTTCTAGCCGTATCTGTCTCCTAGCTATATTAAAAACAAAAACCCTGATTAGTCTGTTCGCAGAGTGATCTGATTCCATAATCTCTGCTCAGACTAACCTCGCCACCTATTCCAGTATTCCTTGTGTCTTGCTACTTCCCCCTTTTTCCGCGAGGCATTTACCACTCTTAGGTGGCTCCTGCATATCATAGACCAATCACTGTTTCATTCACCCTGCTTATATGCAGTGCCATGGAAATTTAGTGTATGTGCCTATTCCAACTAATATTGTTTACCTCACTACCTACTCAGGGTTTACTACTACGCTAACAATTACAAAGTGAGCTTATATTTCTTTTGGTGAATCTCTTCAATTCTAGATTTGCACTTGGGTGTGCACTATTGGAATATTTATTCAAAAATATCCACTACTCCAAGACATTGTATGCGTACTACTATGTAGGTAGTAAGGTCATAAGCCCAATTCATGCAAGTTGTCAGGTGCCTTTAAACTCGGATTTTTCAACGTATCATGATTTTTCAAACCATTTGTATTAAGGCTTTTTTTTGCCCGATAGTGTGTCTATTTCATTATGTCTCTTGAGCTCAGTCTTGCCTGCATCAAGCACATCCAAGCATTAAATGGACTATTGATACACCAAAAAAATGGATTCATTGACTATTGAAGACCAGTTATAGTGGTTCTAAGCCGGTAAAAATACTATCTTTTCAAATTTTATTTCAAAAGTTACGCTTACTACTGTCTAGTTTACTATCTAGCTTACACTTGACTAGTCTGCTTCCTACTCTCTAGGAAAATCTTCCATATGCATCTCTTAATTTACCCACTAAAAAAAACAATAGAGATAATGGAAAGAAAAAAGCATTGAAATACGGAAATATTGAGATTTTGGGGCTGAGTTCCTGTTAGAATTGAGTACCCTTATTCATGAAGTTGCCAAGTCGCGACACGAGTAATACTCATACACTTAAAATGCAATTCTGCTAACAGAAGTAATACGACTTTAGAGTGAAGATTCTGAATAGTAAATTAATAAATGGTAGCACCAAGTAGTGTACTGATCTACTACTCATATTCTTAATATGCCTTGAAATACTAATATAAACGATTCTATAGTAGCGCCAATCTAGGCAAGTAGTCTGCGCTGTTCTTCTTATTTCAGAAAACATTTCACTTGGGCTGTACGTACTCAAGTACAAAGGTTTTAGTGCAGTAAATAGGAGTAAATTAGTATAGAATACTGGAGTATATAGTAGCATGTTATGGTTGCAGAGAGTCAGACCAAATATATTTAAGCTGTAGTAGCCAAGTACCCAAGAGCTAGATTCATATTCCATTTGATATCTCTTCAGTTTTCGTTTTTTTTATTCATTAAGTCACCCTATAATCAATCCATTAATTTTATAAAATAATCAGTTGCTCCATGATCTGAGCAAACGCATATTCGTTCAAGAACCTCTGCTCTAGTATGTGGCTACGGAAGTACACATCTGCAATCACATCACATTTTAATCGTAATTCAATGTTCTTTTTACTCACTATTTTACATTAATTTCGAACTATACACTCTGTGCTGTTTACTGCATATATATTGACTATCATTGTAACCAAATGTCTAGGACCGGTAATCGGCATTGATAGAGACGTAGTCATAGGATAAGTCACAAGTCCAGAACGAGGCCTCGGCATCACCAGAAGTACCCAAATCAATTTCCACATTTAAGTCCTCGAGCTTAAGGATCTCCAGTGCACGTGACTCGTCCACATTTTGGGGTTCCCCATTGGTCAAAAGCTGGAGTGCTTCTGTTCCGTCAGCAGGTACAAACGACACGTTAGTTTTTGCAGTATTGACAGAGTCAGCACCCACATTGGCGTAGCCAACTGCACACAAAATCCGGCCCCAGTTAGCGTCGTTTCCAAACATGGCAGTTTTGAATAATGACGAGTTGGCCACACTCAGAGCCACGGTCTTGGCATCTTGATAAGTGACAGCATTTTTAACCCTAATCCGAATAAATTTGGTAGCACCTTCACCATCACGAACCACGAGTTGGGCCAATTGTTGGGCGAAAAGAGTGATTTCCGTCTGGATGGCCTTGTATGCAGAACTCTCTGGTTGATCTTCAATAGTGTTCCCACCTGCAGCACCATTAGCAATTGCTACTATAGTGTCATTTGTCAGCATATCTCCATCCACGGAAATGGAGTTGAAGGAACGATCAACTGCATGTGAAAGAAGCAGTTTAAGAGCAGCACTAGATACAGGAGCATCAGTAGCAAAGAAACCCAAAAGTGTGGCCATATTAGGGCAGATCATTCCTGCACCTTTTGCAAGACCAGCCAAACGGTACGTATTTCCATTAATTTCAAACTGTTTGCTGACCAATTTGGGGAAAGTATCGGTGGTAGTGATAGCTTGTGCGCAGGACAACCAGTGCAGATGAGAAGAGCCCAAATTCAGTAGTGCCAAGCGAGGGATTCCTTCCAAAATCAGCTGAATAGGTAATGGATTGCCGATAACTCCGGTGGACATAACTAGAGTTGAATCTGGCTTATTTTGGAGGGTTTCATCTGTTACTTTCACCATATTCTGTGCATCGCGCATACCTTGAGAACCAGTAACGGCGTTCGCATTACCGGAATTGATAATGAGGGATTGAATATTGGAGTTTTTTTCAAGTATTTTTGCCGAGACCTGCACGGGAGCCGCCTTAAACTTGTTTTGAGTGAAAACAGCAGCAGCTACTGCTTCATTTGGAGAGGTATTGTGGAGAAGAGCCAAATCTAAGGCCAGGGTGTTTTTCTTGACTCCTGCATGGATTCCGCCCACAGCAAAGCCTTTAGGATAAACTCCTGTCTTGGGTACAAACCGTTCTGCCTTGTTAAGTAGTCTAGTATACGTTTTCATGGTGGAAGTAGTAGTAGTAGCAGTAGGAGTCACATGATATGATAACTCACCGCGCTTAGGTGAGTCACCATGTATACAGGTGCTCATTATATACACACTCTCTCCTAATAATACACTCTACACTACTCTACTTTATAATACATAATACACTTCTCAGTGACTTGAACAATAGCAGGCAAATAACCGAATTGTTAAATGACTTGAAATTTGTAGAGATGATAAATCCTAGTCCATTTGAAACATCAGTACCTCTAGTAATCTACATTTATATTATTGATGGTGTGTGGGTTCGGGAGAGACAACTTGAGTTGCTTCCCCACAACTGATACATCCATTCAATTATTTTATAGATAAATCTGAATCTTGTACTTTTTTTTGAAGTAGTCTTTCATCCATGCTGCTTTGGCGGTCTTATATAGGACTACGAAATTACTGACCCATACCTGGGTAACATTCTCCCGTGGTATTTTACCATATACATAAATTTCCACACATACGGAACTAGTCAATTTTTTGACTACCAGTTTGAAATTCCTTTCAAGACTTAATTAGTTTTGTCGCTGTACTGATAGTAGCCTATTTTTGCCTACTAAGAAGACTTTGGCCCGCATTGTAATACACTTATCGGTCATGTGCTACTGGACTAGTTGCTAGACTTATTAGAACGATGCAAATCCTGAATGATTCACATCCACACCTGGAATATCTGGAGTATTCTTGGTTGTTTCAGATTTTTAATCAAGCAAGTATATGGTGTTATAGTTTAGATATGAAAAAGAGACGAGAATTAGGTCTGCACCACTATCGAAAAAATCCAAAACTTCAAGAACTTTAAAATGAAATATCAAGCTCGTAAATCAACCTTTTTTAAAGTTTCCTATGCCTAGCTTTGAGATTTTACTGCGATGGAACAGAAGACACGTTGAGATTCGCTATAATGCGCTCCAAGCCTAGCATAAAAAATTTTAAAAAAGATCAGCCTATTTGAAAAAATAAAGGTAGAACTCTATTTAAATAAATTAGTATAAATTTTTGTCCCAAAAAATGTAGCCTATGGACTTGTGTCCTTATATACACTACTCTCACTATAGACACACAGTTTCCTTACTATGTACTGAACACTGTAATGACACCTATACTTGAGTAAGTTAAGCCTATCAGATGAAACAAACAGATATATATAGAATTATAATTTCTAATAACTTTCGTCTTATTTACACTACAATGCACTTTGGAATTCTTATGTGCACTACCACTCAAACCATAAATGGAGCATACACTTCTACCTTACAGTGCCTCAAGTCCATATTAAAGTATAACATTTATTTTGATATAGTAAACTTGAAGACCTATGAAAACTCCTACAAAGACAACATGCCTATATGCACTCCAATACACTATAACAAATTTTGGAGAAATTTAAAAAGATGTAAGAAAAACTAGACTTAAGTGTTCAACATTAGACAACATTTGAAACCCTTTAAAACATAGAGTAATGGACTTGGCTCAATTTCATGCCTGCATATTAGTCACGAAGGGTGAAACAATACCGGAATTAAACTTTTCTATATTTTAACAAGAAGATGTACTCATTGAATCATGCGTATTGAATTTCAAGAACAATTTTTTAATTGTTAGTAAACATTCATCTGAGATGAAATACTTGGTCTATCACGTGATGTCTTTATTCTTCTCACGTGCGCGCTCACATGACCCATTGCGAAAATCTAAACCACATCTTCACCAAGCTTCACCATCCGGCACCATGATCCAAAAGCTCACCAAGAAGCTCCAGCGTACTAATAACAACGTTCTCAAGCAGAGCGTTCGTATGAATCTCATTGCTGGCGACAGCGAAACCGCTTTCAAATTTGGCCCTTCTATCAACAAGCTAGAATTGGTGCTTTTGAGTAAAAACGTCTACAAGAGACTGGCTGGTTTGAAGCAGTTCTGGCAGTTTAACTTGCCCACATTGAAGTTTCACAACTCTGACTTGGATATGGTGGTCACGCGGATTCGGCCCCAGAAAAAGGCCGACTATGATAATGTGCCATGCACTATTCGGGTGCACCACACGTCGGGCGATGTGAAAACCTTGGAGTGCTCCAATAAGCATCACACCAAAATTCTTTCGGAGCTAGTGGGAATGACCTCTGCAAAGCTGATCCCTGAATCCGAAATTCCCCGCATCCACATCCCTATGGATCTGGCTTAGATCCTGTAAATAGTGTTTAATATCAATCACATGATCATGTGATATACCAATAGAATAATCGATGGATCAATGTAGAAGAGGTGCAGAGTACCAAGGTTTATGTGACACAAAAGTCGTGTTTGGGTGTAATCTCAATCACCCTAACAGGTGCTCAAATCTACATTAATCCCTGGCTGAACTTTTGCACCCTGGTAGATTAAGCAGTGTCTGAATTTTCAGCGAGTGATACCCCCCCCCCCCCCCCCCCGCAAAAAAAAAAAAGAAAGAAAACATAATGAAAGTTGATGTTTGTCAATGAGAAACAAATGAATGTAGTGGTAGTCTCTTTCTCTCATCAACCCCGAAAATCTGGACAGACTGGAGGAGTTGCTCTGGTCCAAATTGTGCGTAACAGTATCGGGATACAACTTCAACAGTTAGCAAAACGGATAGGAGAAAACAAACACTCTTTTAGCATCTCCCTTTTCATACTATGTCATACACTATCAATATTTTTTTGCTTCGTGTTTCCTTGCTTCACCTTCACCTATCGTCGTGGTATGTGATTCAATCGTGACTTCGACATATGCCTTTCAAACCGAGACTAAACTCATCTATCTGTATCATTCTTCGTGTTTAATGAGAGTTATGAACCAATAAAAATCAAGTTAGTGAGTGTATTTGGAGCTTCATGGGTAGAAATCTCATCAATATTATTCTTCATCAGTACTCAATTAACAATTTTTATTTGTTGATGAATTCTTTGAAATCAACTAGGGTACCACATCGGTGTAGAAGCGTAGTATATTCACACAGTATGGTCTTATATCATGGGGACGGTCATAATGTACTAGTGTATTATCATTGTGTAGTAAACTGTGGTAAGATGTACATTTTTAGTCAATATTCTAGCTTAACTCCCAATAAAATCCTTGGGATAAAATGGATCTGTATTCAGACTCTTAGGATTTTAGGAGCTTGACATTAAAAATGAATCTATTAATTTATCTTTTGCAGTTATAAAAGGGGTTCTTTTTTGAACGATATAGGGTACTGTACCAGTCCAATGAACCTTCAAATGTCCCTGATCTGTTTAGTATGAAAGCAGCAAATGTGGTCTATTAATAAGTCTAGGAAAATAATTGCTTCGGCTCCAGAAACTTGTCAAAATGTTCATTTAATATTGAACTAATAAAGTTTATACATCTAGTGATAGCTATCTAGCTTTAATTTCTTTAAGATATAGGAAAACTGATATTCTATGCATTAATTATCAGCGGATAGTGCATAGTTGTACGTAGTACTGGTACCAGCGAATAGTGGTATGAGTAAAACTGATAGCTTTTGGTAGTCTTGGTACTCGAATATCCTCAGAAGGATATTGTAGAGCAACTACTAAGGAACTAATGGAGCAAATAAAGATCCAATAAATGGCATACTAGCAATTGAAATCAGTGATTGTGATGTGGCTTACATATGAATACTTTATTGACAATACGCTATTACTAAATTCTAATCCCTTTAAGCAACGGTTTATTATTTGCTCTACAATAAATTTCATAGGTAGCTCTTTACATTACATTACTAAGCAGTATTTTGGTATGCATGAGAGTACCATATTGAGCCTTGCTTTTACACTAATACACTATTACCCAACAATATATTGATCTTCTGTACAGTATTGAATCAGTGCCATACTTTCATCTTATCATATTGTCAAAGTATAATACCACACTAGTTATGCACTCCCTTATACCACTATACCCTTAATGATACACGTGAAGTCTGAAGCACGTATGGCTACTAACAAGTCTGGCAACTTCAGCCGAGACCTGTCTTAACTCCACAATTGATTGAATATTACCTGATACTCATGCTATGTATTACAGTTTGCACATATTGTAGTAATAGATATATTCTAGAGTGATTATTGTTAAAGTAGTGCGCAAACCATAGAGTATCATAGTAGTGGTTATGGAAGTAAGATATAGGTATTAGTAAAGTATGGCAGTAAGCAAGGATAAGACTAAATAGTAGTATTTTATGGAGTGCTAGGAATTGCTTGTCAAGATACGTTTAATGCACCATGACAGAAAACACTCTTCTTGAATATGGTATATCGCACCCCACCAAAGGTCTGCGTTCAGAGTGTACATTAAAAAATAGCCTATGCTTCACTGGAATGAACATTTACAGGGATAAAAAATAGAGTGACCTGGCCGTTGCTTTTCATTTCAAACACTGTGTGGTTATGGCTTCTTCCACAATAACAATCCGCTCCCCCGCTCTCGCCTAAGCCTTTGTTTAGCCCCCTGCGACTTGGCGTCATATTACGGTGTTTAAACTTACAAGGTATGTTTATGCGTTATTAGCACCACGATTCCTTAATTATATTTGTCAGTGGAGTCGTAGCCATAAAGTGTCGTGAAGGATTAGTGAAGTAACAGAAAACAAGCTGCGCAATCCTGAGCATGACTTAAAACTCAGATATATTAATCTCAACATATCTGTCAGGACAAGTCATTACAAATGCTTCTCGTGATAAAACGTGACTGCTTTGCAAATTCCACCCAAAACATTTAAATGTAGTCATTCCAGGCTGGCTTAAAAATACATTGTTTTCCCTCAAAGGAGCTCGGCTATATCGGCCGCAATTAACGTTCGGATATATCGGTAAGGATAATATGTAAGGATAATATGTAAGGATAATATGTAAGTATAATGGGTAATTAGGGCCACCTACAACGTTATTCAGAAATACTAGCCAATAGTTACCTGTCCTTTCTGGCATGTGACCAATGTTTGTGCAGCATATCTAGTAGTGTCTATTCACGCAGGTCGAGTTAATGACAAGACTTGGGCCAGAAAAAATATTTGTTCTCGTGTAATCCTGAGTTAGACCAATTGTATAATGCCCCATTATTTACATACAATGGATGATGACCCAAAGATCTACTATTGTATATTTATAACACATGTATACAGAAGTCGCGAATGGTGAGTAAATAACGACCAGCAGTCTTCTGGGAGTGTATGTAATAAAAATGGTGCATACATTTAAAGTAAAAAGTTAAGTAATAGGTAGGTTATCGAGAACTATTAAGTGTAGACGCGTATTGCATGAAGACGACTATTGTATGAAGACGGGTACTGAGTATGAAGAAGGGTACTGAGTATGAAATGGGTATAGTAGTTTAGCGGCTTCAGTACTGCGAAAGCATAGTTCCACTATAGTGGTCGTAGATAGTCTACTATGGTAATATATGCGTACTTTCCCATTTCAAATAACACCTATAAAGCAAACACGAATGATATTTTATATGCTAAAAAAACATGATAATCCAGTCGTTATGAGCCCGTGTCTGGAAGACCAACTCGCAAGTCCCAACTACAGGATGACCAGTCCCTAATTCATACAGCAAACAATATAGACTATTATTAGACTTCACATACTATTAGTAAGCAAGATAGTTACTCAAGGGTATTGGCCAGATGCATATGCAAAAACAAACAAGATGTTTCATCAGACGTAGTAACATTTACAGACCTATAGAGAATAGGTTATAGCAAATAGAGTAAAGACTATTGAAGGCAGTATATATTACATGTAGTATATGGTATAGTGTAGAGTGTATAGTGTGTAGTGTATAGTTTACAGTGTAGAGTAGCATAGAATATACAATATATAGTACAGAGTGTCTTACTGATGAAGTGGATAGAGTGTTCATAGACAAGAAGCAGTTGAGTACTTGCTATTTTAGTCTGACTTGTGAGTCAATAACCGTATAAATACCGAAGGTGAAAAAAAAAAAGAAATCTGACTTATGAGGGTAGTGTTCCGATTGCAGGAATGTGGCTTCTCTGTGAGAACGGACTATTGAAATGCTGGTGTAGTATTCTTAATAGATATAAATTATCGATAGGACGGATTTTAGAGATGCATTTATAGATGTAACGAACTGCAATACTAAAAAAGCTATAATAAATATGCATTGTAGTCTAGTGGGTCATATACCATATCTATGTTGTTCTCCACAAACTCAATCTGTATCTAAAAATGCTTCTAGCTTCCAACATGTTTCGAAACATGTCTGCTTTTAAGACATGTGAATGTCTCCTATCTGTAGAATCAACTGTAAATGTAGCTCTGCTCATAGAAAAGGCTTCTGCTGCTGAGACGTAGCTTCTTAGTTTCCAAACCCAAGACTAACTTCCAACCTTCTTTCTTTGAACGGTTATTCCTGAGTCTGGAATAATTAATTCTAATCTTCTAGAAATCCTCCACTCCTCTCCAGCCTCCCAAAAGAGACTCGCTTTTTTGGATAAATTCCTCCCCTTGTGGAATTCATGTTTTCAATTTCGGTTCTAGGACATTATATTTCAAGCTCCTAAAATCTCATATCTTCTAAACAGGTTTCTGAAGCCTCTCACGTTCCTGAATATTTTCAAGTACCATGTCTCTGCTGCTTTCATGTCTTCAAGACGCTTAAAAATGACTTCAACTTGGAAGTAACCGCATCCGCTACTCCCATCTAGCTCCTGAGAAATTCCATTAGCTTATCTTTTCCTTTTAGCTCAATGAGCCTGTGGATCTCCTGGACTTGCTCGTCGGTGACTACTGTCTCACTTGCTCCGTTTTCCTCGCTCCACAAAGTCTTTCCTGTCTCTGAACTTTCTGTAGAATCTTTCAATCCTTCATGTACTCCATTGGATTGTATTTCCTTGGATTCTCCAGAATTGGTATCTCTAGAACCAGAATAGCTTTCTTTTGAATCAGAATTGCTTTCTCTAGAATCAGAATCTCCCTTTTTGATGACTTTGTCTCCCCTCTCATGCATATTTAAAAGAACCTGGACCGCATCCCAATCTTGATCTCTATCCATTTTCTTATGCTCTTCATAATATGCAATATCCTTCTTGATCCCTCCGTTGGCCGTATTGATGAAATCTAGCACTATGCTCTGTTCAGGCACACGATATATAAATGGCTGACCTTTGCCATTGGTCATAAGCAATATTCTGGCTAGCTTGGAAGAGCTTTTAGCCATGATTCGCTTGTCGATGGCGTAGTTCTGCATATACTCTGGCACTTTGTAATTCAGATCAACATCATCGTCGTCTTCCGATTCCACATGCGAGTAATTGCCATGCTTATGCTCAAATTCGGCAGTATGCCTGCCCACATAGGCCATGGCTTGCAGATACTCCTGCAAGGTGACATCACTGTCGTTATCCAAGTATGCTTGCTCCCTATGTTTGATGAGGAAGTTGTTGGCCTGTACAAACAGAAGAAAGTTATTCTGCACGGAAGCATCCAACACCAAAGCATCCTTAAAACTGCGTCGTTCAAGCCACTGGGCCGGAATTATCGACTCTATATGGTTCGGGCACCGCCATTTTTGGCCCAACGTCTTAGCCAGGCACACAACCCCGGGAAGACAGTCCAAGTGCCACCACAATGGGCAGAAGTCACATGACACCATAGTCCGTCGCTGCAAGCCCGACATTTTGCACTTATGACAGAGCCGAGGATTACCCTCAGGGTCATAGAGGGCCTCTACCTCCAACTCCTCGTTTTTGTTGTATCCATTTAGCTGAGCATTTTTCGGCACGGGCAATTCCGGCTTCATGGACCCGTCCGAGTATTGGAAGTCATCTCCCGTGCTCACATCCATAAAAGTGTTCTCTCTGAGCTTTTTGGGAAGGCGAAATTCGGTGGGGTTGCGTCCATGTATTGTTTCCAAAAGTCCTCCAAACATACCCAAACTTTTGTACAGTTTCTTCGGAATCAAGCCGTGCTTGGCCAAGCACTCGGTGCAGTTCCAGTTCTCCTCTGGAATTTCCTGAAGCGGTGGGTTGCAGCACAAGAGATGGAACGACTTGGGGCACGAGTCACAGCAAATAAACACACCCGTGCCTCCACATGTGAAGCAGAAGTCGTCATTATTGTTATCATCGGTGGGTTCGGGGACTTCCGGAGCCGTCCGGGTCATAAGTGTAGGAGGTCTCTTTGGCGAGGTGATTTTAAGCCGTTTGATGGAGCGACCAGGGCTCGTGTGATGGCTAAAAGTACTTAAAGGTGTGGCCGGAATGGCTATTACCTGCAGTCTAGCAGTGGAAAGTTTCCTTTGTTTGGGCACGTGTTGTCGGAGTTCCGAGGGCTGGGACAAGGCCTCCAGCTTGAGCGTCTGTAGATGCTTAATATATTGCTTTTCACGTTCAACCAGAAGTCTATCGTCAGACTTGGCCACAGCAGATGCAGGCTTTCGACCCCTCTTGCCTTTTCCGGTAGACACCGCCGCACGCTTGACTTTGGCCGGTGGAAAGGACTCTAAAGTATGCCCAGAGATACCTGGTTTGGGTACGGCCAACTGCGGCTCGACAAAGCTTTGAGGCTTAGAAAATTCGGACTTATCGCCTTTTTCAAACTTGAGGTTCGGAACCTTGCTCGTAAGATTTGAGTCCTTCGAAATATTCGTCCTCTTGGACGTAATAACAGGGCTGTTCTGTAGAGAAGGCGGCTTCGTCGCTAGCGAATCAGCTTGAGATGTTTGCGGCGCGTGCCCATTAGTGATATTTTCAGGAAGAGCAGCCACAGATTCCTGGGCTTTACGGGCGGCCATTCGAGGCACTCTTCTGGGCTTGTCATCGAGATCTTCCAAAGGGGTAGGACCAAGAAGCGCAAGGTTATTTCTGCGTCTCCGTTTAACAGTCTTACGGGGTTTCTCAGGCGTTTCAGGTGTTTCAGGCGTTGCAGATTTGCCAAGTTTCAGGAGTTTGGGCAGTTTTGAAAGTTTAGGCAGTTTCAAGGGTTTGGGCGGCTTCAGTGTTTTGGACTGTTGCTCAAGGGTGTCGGGATTTACCAGCAGGTCCAAATTTGTCTCCATTGAAATGACCAGTGAGTTCATTTTAGACCGCCGAGGATATGTTTGGAAAAAGGAAGCTTCAAAAATTCGCTTGAAAGTCCAAAACTAGATGGAGCCCGAGGAAAAGAATTAGTCTCCTTATAAAGGGCCTTGGGGCAGGTCACGTGGGGAATGTAAATCTAAGAGAAGGCCCAGTCTAGACAATCAAGGGATAAGAGCAAGGAAAAAACTGCGTTTCAGCCTTGTTTCAGCGTGTTCTATGGTCCTGTAATGCAGACCTGGTCGGACCGTAGTAGCACAGTATTTTCACTTGAACGCGCGAAAAAGAGACCAGCAGTTTAACCAGATCCGGAGCGTTTGGAATAAGGATACGACGCCAAATTAAACGGGTCAATATATTTAGGGAATTTTTTGAAAATTGGAACTTCAAATTCAACAAGTTTCAAAGTCTCAAGGATTTAGCCAATCACGGAGTTTGAGTTCTTCACGAAAACAAAATTATGGTTGGTTGAACAACGAATTCTGGATTGATGTTTACTTTTATGTTTTGGAATTTAATGGTGTATAAACTGGAAATTTAAATTGTATGTTTTGAATTTAGTGGTGCTCTGAATTTAGAGTGCTTTGATATTGTATTGTATTTGTAGTTTGGCTATACCGTGTAGCGTGCTTCGAGCGTGAATGATGTCAATGAGATACCGTGGAAACGAAGTGGCGGGAAATTTTGGTGTCAGGTGAAGGAAAAAAGCGGAAATGGGCTGAAGTATCGGGATGCCTAAATATATATAAAGGGCGTACAAGTGAAAGTCGTACAGTGCGACTCATTAACTGCTGCTTAGTCGGGTGTAGTGTATAGGGTGGAAGTAAGCTTAAATGGTAGTATAGTAGTAAAAATGGTAGTATGGTGTGACTGAGCCAAGTGCTGGTTAAGGGTAGTGTAGTCGACGACGACTTCAATTTTGGCTTATGCTAAATAACTTAATATTACGTCCATGTCTGACATGGAGTTTTACAATCTAACAGTTGCTCGGTTCTGTTTGTTTTTTCTTCATTTTTTTTTTTTTTTCATACCAGCCATCAATCGGCAATATCCCTATTAAACGATTCATCTCGTACCAAATACATGTAATAATTCATAACCGTAATAATACATTTGTGGAATTATTCTCAGTGGTTAACTAATGTTTCGTTCCAGCCCAGCTCTTATTTCACGAAAAATGCTTACGGGATTTGCTTCGCATGACGAAATTTGCTTAGCGATCGAAGAGTCGATTTCGAGAAATAAAGACAGGTCGCTATGAACTCATACTGCCCAATTTAGTTTTTCTAGAGTAATTTGGGCAGGGCAGTAGAATAGGGAGGTGTAGGGCTTCAGGGTGATACTGTAATAAAGTAGTAGTGTGATAGGATAATAGGGTTTTAGTATTGTATTATTGAAAAAAAAAGAAATGGAGAATTTTATTGGAATTGTGTAATATTGCAATAGTGTAAAAAATTCTAGGATAATACGTTAGGAGTGTAATTTGGTAGTAGTGTACCAGAGTAGTAGGGTAGTAGTGTAATTTGGTAGTACAGTGGAAAAAAGGAAGGGAGTAGTATAGTACTAGTGTATGTCGTTGTAGGGTATGGGGAGAAAAGGTAGTAGTGTGGCATTATTGCACTGACGGAGCAGTGCAATAGAGTAGTAGAGCAATAAACAGGGGTTGATGGAGTGGTATTGTTTAGGATATCGGGATCTTCGAGGATTACGAAGGACTAATGTAATTGTAGTACAATGGGTTAATAGATTAGGTGGATGTGTCAGGTAAAGCTCTCGCCGAAGTGACAGAGTGGGGCATGGCCCTCAGCTGGTATATACTAAGATTTCTCGAAAGCCATGCCGAATACTCAATACAAGGACTGACATTCAAGAAGACAACATAGTGAAACCTATTGGCACAGTGAGTACTGAGATATCGGTAGTTATTTATCACTGGGGTACGAGGTAGGGTATTAGTGTAGGCAGTATTGATAAACTAACCAACCCAAGACAACTATCATTCCACTTGTACTATATCCTTCTGAATAGTATTACTGGTCCTTATGTACTATTGCTTGGTGTCTATTTTCTTATGTATAGGCTATGTATTATGGTTTTGCTTGTAAAACTTATACTTATTATAGTGTATCATTAGTGACTACATAAATTCGGTATCAAAGATTGACTTGTTCAATATATTACCTCATGTAAGCATTTGGTTCTCATATGTATACAATACTATGGCTATATAATACTAGAGCTATGCTTGAGACTAGAGACTACTAGAGTGGCTCATTCCAATGTTACACAACATATGTCCCGAAGAAAGGTGGTACAGGTACGATATATAGTTTGGTCTCTTGTTAGACTCATTATAAATTCCCGCAGAAGTGTCCGAAACTCCGTTGTTTGAACCTTTTGGGTTAGTGTGGTTGAGTTAGAGTGATAGTCATGAGTATTACTATGGCCATTCAAAGGCAGTTACAAATCAATAAAAATATTCCAGAAGGGTTCCTGAAACGACTCTGAACACCCTGGGACTGCGCAAAATGTTCATCATATTCAAATTGTTTTGTTTAGTAAATTTAAAAGCGCTGATATTTATCCCTTCGAGTAATCATCAGCGATGACCTAACGATACTATGTACTATACGAATGAACAAAATCTAAAATGTACGTTATGATATAAAAATTTAAGGCATGTATATTATACTCTGAGGACATTATTAAACTAGTACATTTGTATGGTAAGGTCTGAAAATATTAAGTAAATGTGGTTTTAAGGAGGTCCAAATTGCAATATTGATAGAATAGCTTCATAAGTGACTTCGCACTACCACATTCTACCTATCATGAACACTCTACGCCAGAAGTAATCTAAAGTGTATTATCTATTAATAAAACTAGTCTCTATTAACTATAATAGATTCTTTTCGAAAAAGTCAGACTGTCAGGACTATCTCACGTAGTTTCAATCCCAAGTCACATGGCTCAATATTCAAGTCACGTGCCTCAATATCTTTGTCACATGTATCTAGAATTTCAAGTCTTTCAGCTGTCTTATTTAAGCAATAACACATGCTGGAGACCATCCGTACTTGGTCTTGAGGGTCCAAAAGTTGTCCTTTGGAGCAGAAGTGGATTTCTTGGAGGTTTGTTGAGGAGCAGCCATTTTGATTGATTGTTGAGTGAAGATGAGAAAGATAAACGGGGACTCAAGCCGTCTTAAATATTTTTCATTTCGTCTTTCGATGTTCCTCAATGCAGGGCCGTATGCCATGCCTGCAAAGATGTCTTTCACCACTGCGTGTGGAGTTTTAGACACTTACCTATTTGGGCGAGCACAATGGCTCAAGCCAGAACCAAAGTGGGGGATTATGCAATGCATTACAGATAGCATCTTAAGATAACGCCTCAAAGATAACAAATTCCAAAATAGGTTGATCTTTTCCCTTTTTTTTTCGAGTCGTGAATTAGGACTTTGACGCAAGAATCTTTTCAACTCCATAATCAATCCAACTTGAGCCATGGTTGATGACCACGATCAAAAAAATTGATCCACATACTAACCAATATTTGGCAAATGTTACCATAATCTGAAACAAAAAAAGCTATTTCTTAATATTGACTTGACCCAATAAGTCATGATGCATTTCAATATTACCACTTGGGTCTGTATACAAGGTGCAGCATGAGGTGGGTGATTTGTTTCAAACGTGTCCATGTAATATGTGTTACTCTCGATATTATGTTCAGGGAATAAAATAGGGTAACGTCGGCCACTCAAGTGTCATCATCTTAGAGTGTTACTCATGAATCTTATAGTCCGTTATTCTAGTACAGTAAAGAACACGCAGTATACAAGAATATCACATGTCAACACAATCAAGGTTATAAAATTTTTCAAATCGAATATAGTCGAATGAATTATTTTCGGTATTAGCAATACCTTATAAATTAAAATTATTATTCGAACTAGCCTTTCTGTCACCATACATTTATTTTGAGAAGTGTTTGTGGCACATTGTAGTTCTTTAAGACCAGGTGAATTTTTCAGAGAGTTTTCTTTTAGGTGGTAAAATAAATCTTCCTACGACTTTTTTGGTCTTGGCTTCAGCTTATAGACGGTGAAAACGCTTTTTCGATAATATGGAATACTTCTAAAGCAGAGAGACAATCAGGGTTCAATACGGAAGTGCTTGTCAGAGAGTGTTATGAAAACTCTGTGTATACTAAAGATGTAGAGAGCTCAACAATTGTGGTATGAGTTTCTAAGGTATTTAGAGTTAGTATAGTCAGGATACTTAGTTCATTAGTTATCACTTGGATGAAATTGGACCTTTTTCCAATTTACTCTTTTGTTTTATCGAATTCTTTATTGCAGATAATTATTTGCATACAAATAAGAAAGTTTTTCCCAAGTTACTTAACACCCGTCTTCTTTATCGCTGTTCTCAAGTGCAAAAATTCAAGTCTTGTAGTTTGCAGTTTTCCTTTAGAAAACCCTAAAGGTGACCAAAACTGGACGCGACAAATCCCAACTCCCCAAATTATCTCATGAAATAATTTTTTTTTGCAAGCATACCTATCATAGTTCTCAAGATTCTCCCGTCCTTTCCAGTCTGAATTTAGCCCACAAACTTCAAATATAGCTCGCTTTCAATTGATCAAAAACCACTGGTGGGGGTACTCTGGTGTACGGATCTAATTTGCAGCCGCATCCCATTTCTGAGGATCTTCACTAATAAAACTAGTCTTTCGTAAAGACCAATTGTGTTCATGTAGCAAGATTTCGGGAGATTAGAAAGAGCTATGATTAGTCCCAGAAATTGAAAATAGAACTAATATGGGGTGTACGGGTCTCTCTACTCCCAATGCTTTTTCTTTCATTTATCCCCCATCCCCGGCTTCAAATTTTCACACATAAACTTTTCCCGATAAAATAAAAAATACCTCTCTAAACCTCGTGTATTCCTAATGTCCTTCTCTAGCCATTTATTTCCTCTTCAGGGCTTCAAGGCGTAAGTGGTTCGCGCACGTCCCCGTGCGCAGTGCACAACACAGCGTTTTAACACTAATCTGGTCCCTTCCAACCTACCCAATCCACCAATTCTTCCTCAGTCGATCCATTGCCAAATGTCTACACATCGAATTCGAGATTCGGGTTTGGGCTCGCCGCCGCCCTCTGTGCACTCCTCCTACGCCATAGACCCCATCATGTTCATGATCAATGAATGTATGGTGATTTCGTCGGCCATGCGCAAAAACAGCCGGTGGGGCCAAGGGGGAGTAGCGGCGATTATTGGGCTGAGCGACATTTTTGGTGAAGACGATTCGTTTTTCCTGAATTTGGGGCTTTCAGCGCTGATGTCGCTGCCTCGCCAATCGCCACTTTCCTCCTCGGCCCAAACGAATCCACTACATTCTAGTTTCTTACAGTTGCGGTCGATTTTGTCGGAGACTTCCGATATTAATAGCGTTGACACCTTGACGCTTTTGCAGCCGTTCTTGTTGACTATTGAGAGCAGTTCTACTCTGGGAAGTGTGACTGCTTTGGCTCTCAACACCATCCTGAAACTCCTCCAATATGAGATCATTTCTTTTCGCTCCAAGATCTTGCCCAATGCGCTTATACAGTTGACGACGTCGTTGACGCACTGCCGGTTTGAGGCCTCGGACCAAAACACTGATGATGCTGTGTTGCTTAAGGTTTTAAGGCTCTTGGAGACTATTGTAGTGAGCCCGCTCTCGGCGTTGTTGCCCAACGCAGTCATCTCCGAAGTCATCCACACCTGCTTGTCTTTGGCCTGCAACAAGAGGCGCAGTGAAGTGCTTAGAAGGGCGGCTGAGATGGCCATGATCTCTATGACTGTCAAGATCTTCCTGCGTGTCAAGGAGCTCGAACCGGAATCTTCCACCGGTGATGATATGCCCGCATATACCGAGCTTCACCCTGACGTGATGGGTGACGAAATCCTGGGAAACGACTCGCCGTCACGTGACATCGAAGCTGGCAACAGAGTTCTACTTGCACTGGCCACCATCGACATCACCCCTGCTTCTCCTCGCAAGCCGGAAACGTCGGACTCGCCGGAACAGTTTGATATCCAGTGCATCAACGAGTTCTTGGGCCTCCTAATATCCATGTGCAGTCCCTCCAACCAGTACCAGCACATGGAGTCTACACGTGTTTTTGCTTTGTCATTGATCAATACCGCTGTGGAAGTTGCCGGAGATATAATTCCAGAGCACCCGTCATTGATGGCTTTGCTTGCCGATCCTGTTTCCAAGGATGTGCTACAAATCATTTCCTCCACGGAATCCCACGCTTTGCTTCAAGCGTCTCTTCGCTTGTTTTGCACTATGGCGGTAATTTTAAACTCACATCTCAAACTGCAGCTTGAGTTAACGTTCCAACTCTTGTTCAAGTCCATTTTGCCATCCATCGATACCTCTTTGAAGGGAAATACTGCCTTGAAAGGGAGCAACAATGCAGGAACCCGTTCTCCTGCATCCAAAGAGCTTATCGTGGAATCTATTTCTTTCTTGTGGACCCGTTCGCCGCTGTTTTTTGTCAACTTGTTCAAGGACTTTGACTGTGACTTTGAAAAATCGGACTTGGCCACCTCTTTCGTGGCTTTCTTATGCGAACTCTCCTTGCCTGACGCAGCGCTTGTCACCACAGATAATGTGCCTCCAATTTGCTTAGAAGGTGTGCTTTCGTTCGTTTCAGGTGTGAATGAAAGGACTAAAAACTACAACCCATCTGCAAATGTTCACTCTTTGATTACAAACAAAGTGCAAAAGAACTCGTTCATCAAGTGCACGGAGATTTTCAACGAGAACCCCAAAAAAGGTCTTGTAGCCTTGTGTGAACAGAACTTCATTAAGGACCCTTCAGATGCCGCAGAGGTAGCCAAGTTTTTCTTTCAGAAATCCATTCGCTTGAACAAGAAAGTCTTGGGAGAGTTTCTCGCTAAACCAGCTAATGTCAGCATCCTCAAGGAGTTTCTTTCTCTTTTTGATTTTGGTGGCTTGAGAGTGGATGAGGGTTTGAGAATGATTCTCAAGTCGTTCAGACTTCCAGGAGAGTCTCAACAGATTGAGCGTATTGTGGAGCTTTTCGCTGAGTCATACGTTTCTTCTCAAACCAAAGAGAATAATGTGGTGCCGGAAGATGTTGAAGATAAGGAGCCTGTGTTACCGGATAGGGATGCGGTCTTTATTTTGTCATATTCCATTATTATGCTTAATACCGATTTGCACAATCCTCAGGTGAAGAAGTCGATGGAATTCGAAGCTTACAGGAGGAACTTGAAGGGAGTATACAACGGAAAAGATTTCCCAGAATGGTACATGGCAGGAATCTACAACTCCATCCGGGACAGGGAGATCATTATGCCCGAAGAACATCACGGAACAGACAAGTGGTTTGATGATGTTTGGCACAATCTCATCTCCTCGCAAACCAAATACGTGACAGATCACAAAACCACTGGAGATACCTTTGACCAAGCTACATTGTGTCAATTTGACAAGCTTTTGTTCGAGTCTGTGGTAGACCAAGTGTTAGGCACTTTGATGCAGGTTTTCAATGAAGCCTCTGATGATAACATCATTACCAAGTTGATGTCTTCCATCGATAAGTGCGCCAATATCTGTATTGTCTACAAACTTGAGGGAGCAGTGACAAAGTTGATTGGCAAATTGGCCGAGTTGTCGACGCTTTTGGACCAGAACTCGTTGCATATCTTGGAAGACGAGCACTTGAGACCGGAAATCCCCATCACGCAGATGCGCATCGAGAAGTCTCAGGATCCAATCACAGTCAGTGAAATGTCTGTGCATTACGGAAGAGATTTCAAAGCGCAATTATCAACAGTGGTACTTTTCCGATTGATCAAGAAACCGGCTTGTCTGGTGACGGAGTCGTGGGATGTGGTTTTGAAGATAATCTTCAACTTGTTTGAAAATTGCTTGATAGATCCAAACCTATTCAGCGAGTTCCAGAAAAAGCTCAAGCTTGCCTCCCTTGGAAAGGTCAGGCCTACATTTGTGATTCTGGCCATTAAGCCACTTAAGGAGAGCGGTATTCTTTCGACTTTCTCGTCCTTTTTGAAGAGCTACTCCGATGAGCCTGCTCCACCAACAGACCAGGAAGTGGAGTCCACTATCTCAACTTTGGAGTGCATCAAATCAGTCAATATTGCAGGTGTGTTTGATATTGTTTCCAAGGCAGATAAACTGGAGATGTCTCTTTTCGTGGAACTTCTCTTGCTGAACCTTCCGGAGTTCTCTGTAGACACCAAGCGTTTCTACGAAACTAAGGTGATGTTTATTTTTGAAACTGTGGTGTGCTTTACTTTGATCATTGATGAAAACAACGTGACCAGAAATGTTTTGGCCAAGTTGTCAGAATACTTGCGGTCTCTGCACACATCCAAAAAAGGGTACGTCCGCTTGCTCACGTACTATTATCTCTTAGTGAGACGGAGCTCGCAACCTAGCCAAGAGACAGGGCAGGAGACTTATAAAGAGGCAATTCAAGAAACGTTTTTAAAACTTGTTTCTTTGGAAAGAGACACTTTGGTGAATCATGGTGCGTCGGTGATCCAGCCGTTATTTTCCTTGGTAGACCACGACTCCCCATGTAAGTATTTATTGACGAACGATGGATATTGGCAGGTGATGCGGGTTTTAGGGCTGATGGAAGAACATGCGAGCGAAATCTTGGGTTTTGCCGAATCCATCATCACAACTACTTGCGAAGACATTACGGAGCAAAACTACGTGAGCTTTTTGGGGTTGTTAGACGAGATCTCGTCGCTTGGAGCATCCGGTGCCGCATATGAACAAGGCACAATTGATTCCAATGAAGAGGCCAAGGCCAAGGCCGAAGCCCTGGTGCAAATATCCAAGAAAAGCATCAATTTGACGGGTGAATTGAGTGTGGAACAGGGAAAACAGTCGTACCCTCTTGTGCAGGCATTGGCACACCAGTGTTTTAACCCTTGCAGAGACGTCCGTTCAACAGCAGTCCATGTGTTACAGAAAACCGTACTCTCCAGCAAATTCAGTGAAGACTATACCGCAGACGGTGTGTTTACTTTCGGTTTATTTCCTTTATTGGCAGAGCTTGAAAAGGAAGAGGTCATTCGAACCGACTCAGTGGGATTTTCAGAAACCCATCTTCAAGTCTTGAGTCTTGTGAGCAAGGCAGTGCTCCAGTTCCACACCAGCATTGAGTCCTTCTTGGACGTTTGGCTGAACACTATGCACCACTTTGTCGTGTTAAACACCAAGTCACCGGATATCAGAGAGCCCAGTTTAGAAGTGTTGAAAAATATGATCCTTGTGATGAAAGACGAGGAAATGTGTACAGAGGAATTATGGAAGAGGACATGGGAGAAACTTGGAAAAATTTTTCCAGGTTTGGAGAAGGAGATTAGGGAACCAGAAAGGAGGGAAGTAAGAGTTCCGGAACCAGAAGTGAAGGATCTGGAAACGGACGTCAAAGAACTGAAAGAACTGGAACCAGGGATTAGAGATTCGGAAGAGAGTGCAACGGCCACAGCTCTGGAAGAACCTAGCGAACCTTTACAAGAGACAGTGGAGTCAGTCAAAGACGAGGCGTGAAGGTTGAGACAATAGCAGCAGTGTTTATACTACATAGAGTAACATAGCGGTCCTTTACATCCGCAGTAGCTGAAAAAATAGTTTGATACATAATAAAATAGAATTTAAAGTGTATCTTGGTAGAATAGATCGGTGATGGCACATGTGATTTGCACGTGACTTTGACATGCTCACCTTGCATCTCGGAACATCTCACCTCACCTTTACTCCCAAAATGGTTTCCTACGCTGAAAGAGCACGTACTCATGCTTCCCCCGTGGCTGCTCGTCTTCTCGAGCTCATGGAACAAAAACAGTCCAATTTGTGTGCCTCTGTGGACGTCAGCACCACCGCTGAGTTCCTTAGTCTCATAGACCAGCTAGGCCCCTCCATCTGTCTTGTTAAAACCCACATCGACATTATCGACGACTTCCTGTATGAGGGTACCATAGAGCCATTGTTGGCACTTGCCAAAAAACACAAGTTTATGATTTTTGAGGACAGAAAGTTTGCCGATATTGGAAATACGGTGAAGAAGCAATATGCAGGAGGTGTTTACCAAATTGCTAAGTGGGCCGATATCACCAATGCTCATGGAGTCACTGGAGCCGGTATTGTACAAGGTTTAAAAGAGGCAGCAGCAGAAACCACATCCGAACCACGTGGTCTTTTGATGTTGGCCGAGCTCTCCAGTAAAGGGTCTCTTGCATATGGCGAGTACACCAAGCAAACGGTGGAGATCGCCAAATCGGACGACTTTGTGATTGGTTTCATTGCACAGCGCGACATGGGTGGTGCAGATGTCGGTTTTGACTGGTTAATCATGACTCCAGGTGTGGGTTTGGACGATAAGGGCGATGCCTTGGGCCAGCAGTACCGTACTGTGCAGGAGGTGGTGTCCACGGGCTCCGATATTATCATTGTAGGTAGGGGTCTTTTCGGTAAGGGCAGAGACCCAAAGGTGGAGGGAGAGCGGTACAGAACGGCTGGCTGGGACGCCTACCAGAGCAGACAAGCTAAAGAGTAAAACAGCATTGTACTGGACACTACATAGATATTGTACTGAAGATATTAGTCATTAGTTATATATACTAGACTAGCATTATATTAGACATTTCACCAGAGATTAAGTATAGACTAGACTGTAGCCATGGAAAGTTTACGTAATACCGAGTGTGGACTTCAGCAGTGCACAATCATTTGCTACAAAGAGGGTTCAATTCTTGGAGAAAGAAGACCTTTCAAGCACATGTCTATCATTATATTGACAATCGAGTGCCTTGGCCAATTCCTGCTCAGGTTTAAATGAATCTTTAGCACTCTGCAGCTCTGATCCGTGTATACAATTGTTTCTGGCAAGTTGATATACTTCAATTTCTTGTTTTGAAGTGATCGCACATCCCTTCATCTTTGGGAGGTGCCTCCGCTTTTGTCTAAATTTGTACTCCTTAGAAGTACCGTCAGTCGTGAAACATGGCAGTTGCTGGATTCGGCACATAAAGTTTGACATTGTATTCTTTACTAGGGCACACACCAAGAAGTCATCGTGGACATAGTGATGATAACGTCTTCGTGTGCATGCTTGGAATTTCAAAGCTAGAGCTCGGCTCTTAGTCTATATACAAGCTATTCGCTGAGGTCTATTTGAAGGAGATCATTCTTTGAGGTAATGGTAATACTCCTGCTAACTTTCAGTCTTTCGACTTTTTCAGTCCAACAGTTTTCAATTTAGTGATTCTTGGTCTAACAGCTTCGCGTTTGGTCCTCTCTAATTCTCAGTGAGTTGATGATAAATAAGTTTGATCTCGTCTTTGAAAAATCCTTATTAGACAGATTAGTACTGGAGATCAATTTCACTCTAAATTGAGTGATATAATATGTTGAATGGCTTAGTGCTTTAGAGTGCATCTGAGCTGCTCATCGGACACTCTTGCGTTCAACATAATTTTGAGAAGCCCTTGTTGCTCAAAGGAAATCCTCAACCAGAAACTTCAGAAATGGCAAAGTTACTAATCGAATTTAAGAGAAAGCGATGTCAAGTCATACTGCCGCAATTCAAAAGTAATGCTCGTCCTTTACCCAGGGGCCCATTGAGCTTAAGGATCCAAAACCTCGACCGAATCAGAAACTCGAGTACGCATAATTTCAAACACCAAAAGCCCCACTGAGGTAGCCGGAATAGTGGTCAAGGCGTTTCGGGCAAAGCCCTTATATGCAAATTGCATCCAGGACAACTGGGACTTGCGTCGCATACTCTGTACATACTGCAATGTCTCAAGGTACGAATTGTAGTAGAGCTTGAAGAAAGGCCTGCGAGGAGCAGGCAGTCTGGACAGGTTGTATATATCTAGGGCCTCGAGACGGTGGAAATGTGTTTTTTGGAGCTTCAGAATTGGGTATTGCACTGATAAAAGCGCAAGAGCAGCAGAAGCACCCGCTAGTAATATGAAAGACGAACGCAAGAAACGGGTCAGACGGGCCTGTTCCAAGCGGACCATTTGAGCATTTACTTTGGGTGATGGGTCTCCACTCCAGTACAGGAATTTCTCCCTGATAGCAGTCCGCAAGTTACGGTATGCAGAAATCACACCATAAGTAAGGTTATATCCTTTTGTTTTGACAACCTCGAAGGTGGAGAAGTAGAAGGCAAAACCAAAGCTTTCTTTGACTAGCGAGAAGGCATAGCCAGCAAAAACTCCCATAAGCCCAATCTCCTTAAGTTTATGCGCTCCATATTTCCATAAATTCTCGTGTTTTCCCGATAAAAGTTCTGCTGTGGACAGACGAGAGTAGATAGCGTCAATAGGAGCTGCTACCAACGACTGAACTGCACCGGCAATAAATCCGGCTTTCCAGGTATCCACCGGGGAATACCCTTTAACCAAGAACTTTGCATCTGAACTTTCAAGCAGCAGCTTCTCCAAATTAGTTGTTTTTCTCTTATCATGGCTTCCATCCTGTAGAACACCATGCTTCGGGGCATCTATCTTACTCTCTATTTCATCATCTTTGCTCTTTGGTTCCGCCTCTCGTCCCTGCTTCGTGGAATTCTTGACGTTTTCTTTACCCGGTTTGGCATCCTGCATATAGCCTCTTTCCAGCTTCGTTAAATGTCTCCTCTTATCAAATGCATTCAAACTGGTCAAATATGTCCCATACAAGATAAACCCTGTGGCCGAATTGGCTAAGAGCGGAGGCAACAAATGGTCGGGTATAAAACGCCAGCCCTCTCGTTTGGTCACATTGATAATCATGGCCAAACTGGAATGCGTATGAAATTTGTATGGCTTAGACGGGAGTCCAAAATGACGATTAGCCTGTTCTCTTACATAAACCATATAATCGAATCGAGACGGCTTGAAAAGTTTGATGGGCGTCCGTAGATAGATGGCCAGGAGCTGGTATATAAGGGCCCGTAACCCGGCACTGGAGAGGGAAACGGCCTGTGTGGTGGCTTTCTGGTCTTCACTTCGTAGCAGCAGTGTAGCAGTGGCTGAGGATGCCATGATGCAAGGATGCAGATATCAAAGATGCAAATGTTAGAGTTTAAACAGGATGTTGGACGTTGCAAGGTCTAATTTTAAGAGTAGAAGGCGAAGATCATGTAGCGCGGATATTCCGTATGCAGGTGTTTGAGTAGATATGGTAGAAAAGTAGGCAATGGACGTTTCTACAATTAGATTAGTCAATTAGAGTCATGTCAATTGATGTCGGTTAGAGTCGGTTAGAAATTTCTGAAGCTCAACTCCTATCCACGAGTAGTTTCATTGTTCTCACGGAACATTCATAGTTTGACGACAGGTGTGGCTAAATTGCACCAGGTTCAAACTGACGATTAATGGGAGACTGAGGTTGGGGGAAATCGAGATTCAATGGGATGATGGATGAATTGGCCTTGGTATTTAATTATTCTCGAAAAAAAAAATGCATGTACTCAGCTTTGACGAGAAGATATTGCCAAAAAATATTGTCAAGATTCAAATCTAGAGAATGAATTAATTTCCTTCTCATTGAGATCACTAGGTGAAACGGGATTCATTAGGAAAATGTCGATTTTTCTGTGTGAATGAGAAGCATGTAGCGCTGGGTTGATGATGATACAGCATCATCAATTCTTCCAATTCTCCACTGATTCACAATGTCTTCAAATCTCTATTCTTCTTTTCTGTGTATCTTGCTGCTAATATGAGATCTCCAAACCTTAGGAATGCTCGTGAGGTATGTAGATAGTGTTTTTGGAATCGTTGGCACCCTGAACAAGCGGTGTGGTAATTGGGGCACGTGGGGCTACCTTAGCGAATGAACAAACATGCCCATGCATGCCCATGTGCTCATTCACTCTCCCTTGTGTTCATGCCGATTCCTCATCTCGGTAGAGAATAATCTCGCTCTGCTTAAAGTAACGCCTTGCATCTTCGTCAATCAACACCAAAGACAAATATGTCCGGGTAGAAAACTTCTTATTCACATCCTTGAAGGTAGGTGTCAAGTTATAGCCGCCTAAAAAGAGCCGGATGGGAATACTCTCGCCTTTGACTGGTGCACCGTCCATAATCTCGAACTTCACAAGTGTCTCACTATCTACCACCTGGTAGGGAGGAGAGCCGACAGTTTCCCTGCGAATCAAAGATATCTCCATATGCTTGATTTTGAGCCGGACAAGAAGGAAAAAGATTCGCCCCACGATGACTTCTTTGAGAGAAAACCGCAGTTTCAGGTACTCGAACTCGATGTGAAGACAATGTTCAATTCCCACGTCCATTTTCACAGAAGTTTTAGGCACCACAACCGAGGAATCGGGATCAGAGTCTTTTCCACCTTCCCCTTTTATACTCTTTTCTTTTGTATCTCCTTCCGTGCTGGCCCCTTCCACTTTCTTTACAGCTTTTCCCTCTTCATCTTCTTTACGACTTTTGCCTTTTCCTTTAGACCTCCCTTTCCCTTCTTTGACGGTGTCTTGACTCGACTGATTATCCAGATTCTGGAGCTCCCGGGCTTGACTTTGGAACACCCAGAGTTCCTTTTCACGCAGAATCTCCAGTTTTCCTTTACGTGAGACGACCACCCGGATATAATAGCCTAGACTGACGTTTTTGCCATGGTACGACTCGTACTGCTTCTCCACATTCCGAAACTCAAAGGGAAACGTTTCCGGGTGAGTCAAGAGCCCTGGAGAGGCCAATTCTGTGGCCATGGAGAGAAAATCAGAGCTTGTAATTGCATCTAAATTGGAGTGGATGGTGCCAAGGAGCTGGACTTTTATACCCACATGGTCTAGGGTTTTACCCTCTCTGAGCCGCACTGTTACGTGTCCTTTCACGGACTCGCCATCCTTATAAACGGGAATAGCTTCGATGCGACCTTGTACAGATTTACATTCTGTGACCCTGCGTGTGCCTTCGTCCGCCAACCGGATTTCAATGTCAAGGGGTGTTTTGAAGAAGAGAGACATTGCTAGGTATGAATGTATCCTTTATTATCGCGCTGTGTAATTGTGACTGTATTCCGGCGTGTGTTTTGTATGAAGGTGAGGATTGGTTGTATGTATATATGACGTTGTGTTGTGTTGTGACCTGATGTGGTATGTCGTTTGGTAGGACTGAAAGTAGCGAGTTATCAGTTGGAGTTACGGTGGTGCGGGCAGCTAAATGCACACTCCGTTGCAGCCACCACGCCTCCGGACACCGCGGTATAGAACAGAGGATTTGAGGTTCAATAATGATGTGTGCTTTTTTTTGTGCTCTTTTTTTAATTCCATGCTTTTATTTTCAGCTCAATTATTTGTTTTTTTTTTTCTTTTTTGCTTACTTGCTTACTTGCTCACTTGCTTGCTTTGTGTGTAAGTTCTTGGAGGATGGAGTGGTTGAGGCTCACTCCCAGATCCGTAGAATCGCAGTGTTAAAAGTCGGGGGTGCGAATGTCTATACACAATGCAGGCAATTTTAAAGATTAGGGCCATCTTGTGGCTTTCTCTAGACAGTTAATGTCATCTAAACTGTTAAAACCTTCTATATCACCATAAACTACCATATTAAAATACTTAGATACTAACTGATAGTACTACACTATCGTATACTATAATACACAACCTTATGGCAGCATGTATCAACATACAGACACACACTACTACTATGATTTTATACTACACTGGACCTGTATACTACTTTCTACTACTGATTCCATATCCTACTTTCTTTACCTTTGAAAAGAGATTTTGTCAATCCAAATCCTAGGTTGTCGTGGACGACCGTAACTTGTCACTTATATGAGGCTTTGATCAATCACATTTGTTTTGAATTTTTCAGGCATCGAGTGATATGAACTATATTCAATCAAACTATTTACGAATTACGGCATACCAGGGCCAACTTCCAACTGATGTGCCCTATAATACACTATAGAGTTTCCCTGATGCTTTATCACGATACTTCTTGAACAAATGACCAGAACGTCTTTTACCTGCTGTACCATTTTTGGAAATTTATTTGAAGCTTCAAATAGCTTCTTTCAATTGAAAACTTAAGTGAAATAGGAATTGAGGTGATTTAATACGCAGGTTTGATTACTTAAAGATTGGGAGGTTCAATCACATCATCACTCAAATAAAAAAATGATACAGATTGAGTTTTGCGCGATATGGCTCAATCATTCAGATACACCTGACTGTAAATACACTTAAATTAGCCAGGATAGTGATGACACAGTTAGCAGACACGAAGGTGTATTTGAACTAGGTAGTGCATTCGCTCTGTGGGTCTAGCAAGGGTCAAGTAGGACAGTGTAGTTGGAACTGAGAATTGCTTTAAAAATTTCTAATCTGATCAAGTAAAGATAAGTACAATGGATTTTTCATACTATAATTGATTATTGGATAGTCCATTGGGGCAGTGCTCATAACCATTAAATTTTTAATATTGCGAAGCAGTGCTAATAATTCTTTTGCTTTATTATGACATAAGAGAGTATCAGTTAGTATGAGAAATTAAAAAAGTTTGGATTAGCTAAGCAAACTGGAGAGACTCTGATTAGTGCTACTGATGAAACAACAGGTTTTTCAACCATACAGTACGTACATTCCTGTGCTACATTTAAATGTATTCTTTGAATGGTGCCAAGAGGGGTCGAAATTATGATTTTCGACCCGACTATGTCATTCTTTGTTGAGTCATCCTAAAAAAACTGTTTTGGGTATCCGTGTGGGGTAGACATGTACCACGTGATTTACCACGTGATCCATCTTATACTACAGGAGAGTTTAGCGGCACGTGCTCATTACGTGTGTTCTATACAACGGTCGCACCGGGGTACCTCGTATATCTCTAGCGGACCTGCACACAGCCCAGCCGATCATTGTACGGATATCCCCATTGTCTATCCTCTGGTTATCATGCAAGGAACTTCACCTTTGTCTGCACTATGTATGAGCGGGCAGTTGCTTCCCCAACTTGGTCACCCAATGCCGTTTAACGGGGAAGAGGCTCAGAGCAATGCGTGCACTGTCACATGGTTCACTCCAGCCCCATTCTGCCTGATCGTAGACAATAGGAATCCGGCATCGGCTTATGTTTCAGGTATGTTTCAAGAGTCTTTCATGTCTGCAAGGTTCATGAGTATTTCGAAGGTCCTTTTCGCTACCCCAAACTGTAACGTGACCTGTTTGAATCCTGGAACCCCCTCTTCCGTCACTCCAAACCTTTCCTAAAGCCCGTAAAAGGCTCAAGCCTTTGTGTAGTGGAGGATCGCCCTGCCGAATGATGGGTGTCCTGCAGATACGCACCTGCTCCACCTGCGAAAACAGTGCTCTACCTGCGAAAATCTCTCGCACCAACTCTATTCTACAATATCCCCTCAACACATAACCACATCTTTGGTCTGGTTTGGCTGGCCTTAAAACCTTCAATTCATCCCCCTCTCCCCAGTATTGCACATAAAAAGGGCGCCCCCTACTTACCCCCTCATACACTACCACCCGGTCTTATATCCGCCGCTGGCCGAACATTCTCTTATCGATCTCGTGCTGACCACAGCCCCTTTTCCATGCAATATCCGCTCATCCAGATCCCCAAATATCTGCTTCCCCAGATTCCCAAATTGCTGCTTGTCCAGAAATCCAAATATTCCTATTCAATTACCAAACTGAGCTCCAGACCCCCATATCCGAGCTCCAAACCACTAATTACCTTTTCCAATTGCCAAAGTAACTTCTCGAAAAGTCTCAATCTCCGCCCCACCTAGACCTTTGAACCTATGTCCGGTGACGATATCCCCCCAGAATGCGTGGCCCCTCATGGCCAGTCCTATGCGTCCCTTGAAGACTCCATCAATTGCCTAGATACCGTCATAGCTCTCTACGACTTTCCAGGTACTCAACCGTCGCATTTATCTCTTGATCTCGGTGACACAGTCTACGTGCTTTCTAAGAACGAGAGTGGATGGTGGGACGGCGTTTTGGTTAATCAAAAGGCTGAGGTTTTACGGGGCTGGTTCCCGGAAAACTACGTCCGGTCCGTCAACTATGTGCAACCGGTGCTTAGTAAGCTACAGTCCAAAAAAGAAATTGACTCCATCACCGCTGCCAATACAGCTGCTAATGTTCTCATTCCACAGTTTACGAGCTTGCTTCAGAAAATACCTTTGAGCCTGGACATGGCCCGTGACTCCTCGTCAAACACAAGGAAAAACTCCGTGGTGAGTTTTGCGCTGTCAGAAACAGGGGCTGTTCCTGCTGAGCCTAAGTCACTGTTGCGTCTTAATGACCTGAAACACCCACTTGACTCGCCGCTCTCTAATTCCTTACACCAGCCTTCGTTTGCCTCCACAATTTCATTTGAGTACTCGAGCAGTGCATCTTTTGCAGTTAATGAGCTGGATCTAGAAAAATCGAATCTTGTGCCTCTAGAAGAAGTGGAGGCCAAGTTGGCGGAGCTCAAAGCGTCTGAGCACCAAAACGTGGTTTGGATACCAAGGCTTATGGATAACGGTGAGCTTGCTTATTTCTGTGAGTACTTGAATATTCACTGCAGCCGCTTGCCATTATCGCCAATGGTGCCGGAGATTGATTTGCAAAACTTGAACATGAGCACGCCGTCCAAAGAGGCCATTGACGACTACTGCATGGTAATCAAGCTGTTTCCCATGATGACTAGTGGGCCTAATTCCAGATCCTCGTCTTTGGCCAAGTCCTACGAAGCTCGCAAGCATTCCAGCTCTAGCACACTTTCACAATCGAGTTCTTCTTCTTATCACAACTTCGATCAGCCATTTTTCAGCATGCCTGGCCTTTTTTACAAACAGTTCCTGGACTTGACATATTGGTCGGAATTGAAGGAGAAGTTTGAACACATTCTTAAACTCACGTGGAAGGCGCTCAAGGAGTGCAGTACGCAGCTTTTCACCATGCATTTATCAATGCTTACAAAAATCATTTCCATTGTTATGAGCGCGGCGCGACTTACCCAGAGTGACTTCGTGGGCTCCAAGCTTGAAAAATCCATAAGACATAAGCTCCGCAGGTTATCTGAGGCTTTTTCTCAGATGTACATCAATAGCTTGTTGCACTTGAGTGTGATGCATTATGCGGACTCGGGCGAGGAATACGCCAATCTCGATATTTATGGACTCAACAAGTCCACCAGCTCCACGGCTCAGGGAAGTTATGCTTCGTCCCGCAATTCTGAGGGCACCACTCATGGCGCTACGTTGGCTCCAACCTCGGGTGACAGCCCTTCTCGTCTGCTCAGTAATGATTCGATACCGTATTTGCAGAGCATTGAGAAAGATATCGGTGTGATCAAGTCCAAGTTCAACCGGCTCGTGGAAATGTTTTTGTCGCTTTCCACCAATAAAGTGGTGCTGGCAAAAGATTACGATGGCTCTGAAAACTCGAATGATGAGGGCCAGGAACGTTATAATATCTTGCCTCAGGTATACCCACGGTTCATAACCAATGAGTTCAATGGAGGAAATTGGTGCAATCCATTTTTCAGTGCTGCTCACCCATTTCTTAATTCCAGTGGTGATCAGCTTAAAAATAAGTACCATTCCAAGCTTGTGATTGATAATACTTCATATGAGCGATGTGAAACAGTTACCGAAGACCTTCAGTCTTTAAGTGACGATGTGCTTGAATTCCTCAGCCCGGAAAAACAACATTTGTACTACAATGAGACGTTGAAGACCGAAAGAAACGAACAGGTGCTTCGTCTTATGTACAAATACCTTCACCTGGTTAGTACATTGGTAGATACGTTAGAGCTGTTAGACTTTACAGTCTTTTGCCTTATTCGTCGGAATGCTTCGGTTGACCTGGAAGAAGACAATCTACATACAGACTGTGAAAAAACCGGTTTGACCTTTGATTACCCTGCAGTTCTCGAATTTTTCCAGTACAAGCAGCAACTACACGAGAATCTGGCCAAAATCATCACGTACCTGCAGTCGCTCACGCTTGAGGACCCTGACTCTTTTTCCGTGATGAAGGACGACGAGGCAGCGTTATATACCCGGGATGCCATGAAAGATTCGCTTGAAAAGTCTGCTATTTTCATCAGCAACATTTTGTTCAATCAGAACAAACGCAAGGCCGAAGACCGTATCTCGTTCAGTCAGGACCGGGCGTTATCAGATCTTTTGATAGACGGTGTCAATTTGCGCAAGGACATTTTGAGCTTGCTCCGGATTCTTATTGAAGAAAGAGAATCCATTATCAACTATTCGACTCGGGTGATGCACGACGATTTTAACGTTGACCTTATTGTTGCTGAGCGCAATAATACATCAGCAGCTCTGAAAGCAGAAGATTTCGGAAACCAGTACATCAGCGGAAAGCAAAAGAAAGAGAATACACCGTGGTTTCTTGAAGGTGACGAGGAGTTTGACTTGCTTTTGGATATGAACGGTAGCATTAAAGGCGGCACCAAGGAGGCGTTAGTGGCACATTTGACGTACCATGAATCCGTGGATACACTGTTTAATACGGTGTTTTTGATCACATTCGCCACGATCCTTCCGTTTTCGGAATTAATTCATTTGCTTGTGCAACGTTTCAATATTGAAGCGCCCGAAGGTTTGAGCTACGAAGAGTACTTGACTTGGAAGGAATTAAAACAGAGCCGTGTCCGGTCTCGTGTCTTAAATGTCATGAGGCTTATTGCCGAAAAGTACTGGTGCAGCTCTTACAGGTCAGAGCCGGTGTTGAAAAGGTGGTTAAAATTTTTGAAGTCGTCGGAAGTGCAAGTATTTCCCATGAGTAAAGTGGTGATCGAAGGAGTCGAGGCCATACTTAATGGGGCCGATCCGCTGAAGAAAAAGTTAGTGGTGAAGCAGGTAGAGGGTAAGGTGCCAGCGCCTCTCTTCAAAGGGTTCACTTTGCGGAAAATGCGGTTGTTGGATATTGAGTACGTGGAGCTAGCAAGACAACTCACGATCCGTGAATTCAAGATCTACTGCAATATCTCCAAGCACTCGTGCATTAACAAGGTGTGGGGAAAGAAGCTGGGGCTTAACGAATCAGTTTCCAGTATAACCACATTCATCAAGGCGTCCAACCAGTTGACCAATTTCGTGGCATACTCTATTTTGAGAAAAGACGATCCCCGGAAGCGAGTGCAGGTGATCCGGTACTTTGTGCAGGTGGCGGAGAAATGCCGGCAATTCAACAACTTCTCGTCTATGACGGCCATAATCTCGGCTCTATATTCTTCGCCCATCCACAGATTAAAGAAGACATGGACTTTTGTGACCAAGGACACGCTTACCCGGTTGCAGCACATGAACAAGTTGATGAACCTGAGCCGCAATTTCAACGAGTACAGAGATATGCTAAAGTTTGTGGGCTCGGAGCCGTGTGTGCCCTTTTTTGGCATGTACTTATCGGACCTCACGTTCATCTTCCATGGAAACTCCGATCACTTGATGAACCGGTCGCGCATGCTCAACTTTGCCAAGCGCACCAAAACAGTCAACATCGTGATGGGTATCGATCACTTCAAGCAGGTAGGCTACAATTTTGTCACTGTTCCGGAGATCCAAACATTTATCGAGTTATGGTTTGATAAATGTCCATCCATCGAGGAGCAGTACCAGCTATCGTTGAATATCGAGCCACGTGATGAGCCGGGTAGAACCGTTTATACTCCCATGGGTCCCAAGGGCTATCACCATGCCATGGCCATGAGATGATATCATGGACAGGTGTGAGATATCAGGCGCCAATTACTTAGTCTGGATTACACCGAGTATGGCAGAGCCATGGAGTTATGCTGAGATGCTATCTGACAATATGGTGCTCTAGATTATTGCACATGCACCTTCAGAATAGTTTGTCTTGAGCACAAAGTGATATGAGATTTATAGTAAGAAGTTGTTGATTAATAAAATAATAATATGTTAACGACTACGAATCTCGGATCCTCGAATTTCCATGTGCATTCATGAGGGATTTTGCAGTCGTATCACTGTCAGTATAGTAAGAATTTCAAACACCGACATAGTATAGAAGTAAAATTAGTATGATAATAATACAGTATAGCAAGTACATAGTACAGTATATTCGCAATGGCTTTGGCGTTATCAGCAGAAATTACGGTTAGGCTACTGTGTGGTGGTTGCAGTAGTGAGTAGTAAGTAGTACTGAAATTCACCCAGAAAATCGTGTGACTATTTGTAAAGATTGATTATTTGCGAATCAAGGTCACATGGCTCCTGTCAACAGCAATTCTCAAAGAATTTAATTTAGAAGTACGGCACAGTGGTTTTTCTGGTGTGGAATTGGTTTTGGCGTATACGTGCAATTGCTTAAAGAAGTGAAAAAGTAAATGGTGATTGGACACCTTATTCTTGAAGGATCAAAAAATCATTTTTCAAAGAAGTGAGAAAATCGGAAAATCGAAAGTTTTCAAATTACGAATTAATTCAGACAACGTGATGGATTCCGTGACTGAACTCACCATCCTTTCAGAGACAATGATAGTATCTAGAAAAAGCTCTAATATGGGTGCGTTGACAGGCTGAGATTTGAGCCAAAAGGTGAATATTAACGTCAAGTACACGATTAATATTTCGTGAAATATAGCCTACATTTGTATAAAGTAGAAATTCCAAAAAAATAGCCATGATATAGAGTTCTATAGAATAGTGATAGATATAAGGTAGTTCATAGTAAAGAACAATATAGAGTAGCGGTGGATATAGTTGCAGTAATGCATCATTATTACTCTGCCCCCACCCACCTGCTACTTTGTGAAGACAATAATTGTCATAGAACAGCATCGAGCTAAAAAGGGAACCAATATCAGCATCAAAAAGTAGCTTACTACAATCAATACTACTACCACTATCATCATAGTCATCACTATTACTAGTATTACTACTACACCATTATTACTACTATTCTTTTTAGTAGGGTACTCTAGGATGCAGAACTAACACTGATGGCATTCGTCATATTCGTATAATTAAAGAAGCACTAGATATCAAATATAGTCACTGCCATAGTTATACTCTATCACATTCCATACTGACTTTAGTTAGCACCAAAGAATAGCTTTTTAAAAAAATATTGTGGATTCTGCCATAGAAACAAAAGGAACAGAGGGCTCATAACCTTCTTTTGGTCTAGCTAAGCCTAGTTGAGTCGTGGAAGAATTCAAAATGAAACCCCATATAAAAAAAAAGTGAAATAGTGAGTAGTGTGACATTCCAAACTCAAGATGACATTTCAAGCTCAAGATATGGACCCAAATTGAGAAATGTCCCATTTACACACTGGATCATGTAAATAGAATGATCGCTTTCACTTCCTCATTCTTATGACTACGCCTCCCAATACAAATGACCACTAACTACCAACTATCAGCAACTGAACTTAATAAGAATTCTGACCTGAAAACCTCAAGTTAATTACCTCTTAACTCTTTCAATAAATTTGGAAAAAAATCAGTTGTGTGTTAGTTATGTCTTGGTAGTAGATAGGATTAGTAGCGCGCGCTAGCTAGTGATTACTATGAGTAGGTATTGAATAAGAAGTACGCCCATTGCTAAATAAATGAAGCTCATTCTACATAAATATATATATATTAATAAGTGGATTTTAGTATAAACAATTGCATACGTGACTGACTTAGTGGCACTACATTATATAGTAGTGGGGCCAAGTTTTAGCTACTCAAGATCTGCACAAGAACCGCAACGTTGTAGAAGAAAAGAGCGGTTTTCAAGATACAACAACTGCTAGTTCTTCTTTTATTTGTTTGTTGTTATTTTCATTACCACTTCATTTTCTTTTATTCTATGTTAATTTAGTTGTTGATGTATTAGGATGCTGCCCCGAAATTCTACTCACTACACCTGCATACACCGTCGCATTTGGTCTGGAAGCACCACCTCAACCCAAAGAAGCACCAATGTTCAACAAACTCAAATCGTTTTCCGAGGACGTGGCCAAGAGTTTCAATGAAATTCAACAATCTGATGCTACTAGAAAAAACCTTGAGAATATATCGCACTTAAAGAATTCTGTGGGCATTCTCAAGTCCAAGACGCCTGAGATTGGTGAACTATCCCAACCGCATGACGAGGCCGTGGATCCGGAGAAATCGGAAAATCCAGAGAAACTGGAATCGAATTCTGGCCAAACATCTACCGACTTTAGGTTAGGAAGTGCACAATCAAAGGAATCCACACAAGAACTCCAAAGCCTGGAGCAGAATGTCGGATCTGTGCCAAATCATGAGGAAGCCAAAAACCCGCTCCAGGGAATTAATTTGGACGAAGTTTCCCCCCTTGTTAGGGCCAAATTGAAGAAATTCCTCAAGTACGAGGAGAAATACCCCGTTCTTTTAGATGCTTACAAAACTGAGAAGCGCAAAAACGAGCTAATAGTCACCTTCGAGCATGTGTTAAGCGAGTACACGCCTGTGTCGTCCATTGGAGATGTGGAGATGTTGGTAGAGTTTTTAAAGGGTCTTAGTGAGAAGGCTACGTTGCTGAATGAAGAATTACGCAAGTCAATTGGGGAAAACTCTCGTTTGGCTAAGGAAAACGCTGAAATCGCTAAGAAATATGCCGACGCCCAGAAGACATTGAAGTATGCGGAAACGCGTTTGGAAGGGAGTGCCCAGCAGGTGGCGGAGCTCCAGGAAAAAGTCAAGAGTCTTTCTGAGACCAAATCTGAAATCTCTAACGACACTGAGCCTAAAAAAGAAGATGCTGACGAAATCTCTGAGCTTAAGGAGGTCCGTGGTTTGTATGAGGCGGAGAAACAAACCAACGCAGAACTCTCGGCTAGAATTGAGACCCTAGCGAAGGATTTGGAAACCTCTAAAAAGGTTGATGGAGATTCTGACCTTTCGGGAAAGCTCGAATCGCTGTGCCAGGAGAGTGAACGTTTAAAAGCAGAATTGGAACAGGCGTATCAAAAAACTGAAAAAGCACTGGAAGAAAATGCACAATTAGAGGCCGATCTTTTGAGGGTAAAGACTAAGGTTACTTCCATGGAAAAAGAACTCGCTGAGGCCAAAAAAGATGCCGAAAATGCCCAAAACCTAGTTGGTGAGCATGAAATGACCATCTCAGAGACCAAGAACGCACTGAGAGCCAGCGAGGAAAAGGCTGATCAGCTCTGGTTGAATTTGAGGTCACGCGAGCAAGAGTTACTGGCTTTGGCTATTTCATCCAAGAGCTTTAAGGAGGAACAGGAGAAAGCGGCCTCCGAAAGAGCAACAGAGATTGAAACATTGGAGTCCCAACTTGAGGAATTGGAGGAAAAGGTCAAGCATATGACAACTGAGTTGAAGGATTCGGAGGAATTGAAATCGAAATTGGAGAGAACGTCTAATGAGTTAAAATTGAAATCTCAGGAGTTGGATGATAAGTCTGAGATATTCAAGGAATTGAAGTTAACGAAATCAGAGCACAAGAAATTTGAGGAAAAATCTAAAGAAAAATCTCAAGACGGAGAAGGCTCCAAGGAGGTATCAAAATTATCCGGATCAGAAGATTCTAAGGAAGATTCTGAACTTGTGGAACTCAAAAAGTCTCGGTATGATCTTCAATCCTCACTCTCCAAGACCACAACGGAAATTGAAGAATTGAAGCAAACGCTTGAAAAGACATCCAACAATTTGGCAAAAAGTTTTGATACTATAAAAGATCAAAAGAAGAACATTGAGTCTCAAAAGAACGAAATTGATTCCCAGAAGAAGGAGATTTCAGACAGAAAGAAAGATATAGAAGATCTCAAGAGTAAAATTGAAGACCTGAAGACAGAAGACCTCAAACAGCTGAACACCATTAATGAGTTAGCAAAATCACAGGCAGAAGTGGAGAAATTGGAGGCCCAACTCCAGCAGAAATCTGAACAACTAGAGCAGTTGGAGACACACCAAGCTACTCTTGTTGAGGAATTAAGAGACACCAAAAAAACCATCGAAACCAAAAATGATGATCTTGAGAGTGTACGGGAACTGTTGAAGGAGGTAGGAAATGAACTCATGGCCACGAAAGATGAACTCAAGGAGACGCAAACTAGACTCAAGAATAGCGATAAGGAACGAGAGTCCAAACAAATTGCAGCTGAAAAGGTTGAAGACTTGCAAAAGCAAGTGGATTCTTTGGAGAAGCAACTACAATCTGCAAAACTAGAAAATGCCACGGAAAACGAGACCGCTCAAAGAAAATTCCGTGTTGATTTGCGTGCAGTGCAGAAAAAACTTGCTTCTGCGGAGAAGGAGATTGAAAGCAAAACGTTTGAGCTTGTGGAGGTGAAAAAGAAAGCCCAGGTTTCTTCGGATGAAGCTAAGAGTGCAGTTGGGAAGATGGAGGATTTAGAGAAACAAGTGCAAGAGTTTAAAGCAGAAGCTAAAACCCTTGAGACCAAGCTCAAAAAGAGCAATGAGAGTTTGGAAGCCTTGGAAAAATCTAATGAAGTTATAAAGTCCGAAAAGGAGCAACTCAGCGCCCGTTTAGATGAGCTCAATCAACATAAATCCACGGATTCCGGACTTAAGTTAGAAATTGCTTCCTTGCAGTCGTCCATTACCCATAAAGACGAGCAGCTCAAGGAGCTCAAGGAAACCTTAAACAAGAAGAATTCTGAGAGAGATTCGTTGAATGACCAGATTTCTACGCTCAAGGCTAATGTGGAAGATTTACGCAAATCAAACGAGTCTCTCAAGGATGAGAGTAAACAATTGGTCCAGAGAAGTGATAACAGTGCAGAGAAGGCTCATCTTTTAACCAAGGAAATGACCAATCTTCAGATCGAGAAGCAGAAGGTGATGACAGAACTCGAGAATTTGAAGCTCAAACACGACAACTTAACGCGGACAAAGGCCAGTGCCTCCGAGGAAGTGCAAAAGATAAAGTACCAATACGGCGAATTGGCAATGAAGACCAAGGAAACACAAAACAAAATCGACAACTTAGAGGAGGAGTTGAGCGAAGCTCGCAACCTTCTCCAAGAGCGTACGCGAGAAAGCGTCACGTTACGAAGAATGATGATGGACAACGAGGAGGACTACAAGACCAAGTATGGGGAATTACGCAACGAAATCCGCAGTTTGAATGACGAAAAAACCGAGCTCGAGGCCCAGCACCAATTGGTGTTGAAGAAGCGGCAGCGCGAAATCGATGATTTGAAGCATACTTGCGAGAGAAGTGCCAAGCGGATTGCGGATTTGGAAGCCACATACGATGAACGCCGGGCCAATGCCGAAAAAGCATCTCACCAAGTGACTAATGAAGAGAAACAGAAGGCCGTGGAGTTGGAGTCCACCATCAGTGAAATGAGGGTAGCTTTGAGCACGAGTACCAAGAAAACAGCGGAGCTCGAAAAGGCCAATAGTATCTTGAAGCGGTTGAACGATGAGTCCAGCTTGAAGTTTGAGCGGTTGTCCAAAAATTACAAGCACATTACGCAGCAGTACCGGGTGATGAAGGAGAGTCATGAGACGGCACAAAGAGTTGGGGAGTCGAAAGAGCAGGAGCAGAAAGAGAAGAATGTTAATGTGGGAGCAGCAGAGCCCAAGGCGAATACGGCTTATATGAAGAACGTCTTGGTGGGGTTCTTGGAACACAAAGACCAGCGTCTGCAATTGCTTCCTGTCCTTAAAGCATTGTTTGAGTTTGACGATGTGGAGGAGAAAAAACTTGTGGCAGCATTGAGGTGATCCTAGGTACTCCGCTTTTTTTTTCATACATCCAGTTGAAATTTACACTGTGGATTTTCATTTTCTCAGGCTATGGCAGAATGATAACTACATGGCGTTTCACGGAACGGCCACTTTGATTATCAAGCCTCTAACGACTTGAAAAAAGATCTTCCACATAATAATATATAAAACAGAACACCCATTTCACTCATGAGGAGATTTTGCACCTATCTCTGAACTGAATGAACCCAAAATTTTGAGAAATTATACAAAAGTCATGACAAAGTGGGTGTACAAACTCTAGCATTGAGGACTTTTCATTTGATGGTTTCTAACGAAGGACTTACGATGCTGAGTGGCTAGTGGCAGTATCCTTAGGCAATACCCATATTCCTATAATTGAACATGCAGTTTAATTTCTAGCAAGCATCAACTCACTGGATGTGACAATGGTGGTTTTTCCCTGGTGGCTCCGAAGTAGCCGTGGAAATATTTTTCTGCTTACTACTACTATGTAAATTACCTACTATCCACTGCTATACTATATTCGAATTTTTAAGTCTTCGGTTTCTACCAAGATCCGCAATTGTCTACTATTAGTCTAGTTTCTCTCATACAGTCTATGTTTAAGAATATTATAGTTTCTGAACCTGGCACAGTCTCCTTCATAGTGGGTAATATGCCACCTTAACTTACCGTGGTTACTCTAGTACTACTCTATGCTTACTCCTTGATAAAATGTAGAAGAATTATACTATTCTAGTAGCTCGATGACTAGTAGTTTAGCTAGTTTTTTCGTGGCTTGATTTAATGACAGATTCGGTGTTGAAGATTACCTACTCTATCAAGGACTACATGAGCTACGATCAAAACAATTCAACTATACAATAATAAAAAAGGGTAACTAGTATACTTTTATTAAACGAAGATCACTATAGAGATGGAAATTGTTGAACTTGTGCGACATACGATATGTGTCAACCTGTGAGTGCGGGCAACTGTGAAACATGTTGCCTGCAGGCCAACGATAA